>MU664945.1:6092-27377 GCA_026770625.1 Nicotiana glauca
CTTTCATTGATCCCATTTAGAAGAAAAATCATTACACACTCCATGCTTCGCATACCCATAAGAAATATACTCATCTTCAAACCACGGTAAAACACAACAAGAACTTTCTCCCAATTCCATTTATCAAATTTCCTTTCTGATTCATCATCAACTTGATATTTCTCCCTCGCTGTAGCATCGCAATGCCTCAATCCAGGCCTATCACAGGAGATTTGAACATAAGACCACACTGTCTAAGACCCATAGGCCATCGATTACTCTCTCAATGCTTCCCAGAAATACCACATTCCAGAATACTTTACTTGAAGAACTTCCTGCGAATCGGAATTCGTTACCATTACTTCCCAGACACTGATACATAGAATCCCATAATCAACATTAAATATCACAAGTCTTGATCCGTTTCTAATGGAAACACAGTCTCTAGCCACATACGCTACCTTAGACACCTGATGATTACATGCAAAAAATCTCGAACACAATAAAACCATTCTCGAGAGTCATTCACTCCTATTCTAACTACAATTTACCAGACTTAACAGAACAGAATCACTCGTGCCTTATTAGCACTCTGACACCGAAGGATATGATCTTATTCCAATACAAATGAACATCTTCTTTCTCTAAACACTGAGAATTCTTTATCAACAACAGCTCAAGACATCCTTATATTTCCACATATCTACGAAGCACCATATAACCTTTATCATAAATTTTGCTTCACTCGTGCCATCCTCGGCTCATTTCTACAACCAGGACTGATCCACCAGCATACCTCAAAAAGGAACTAACATAGCACATAACCGTGCAATCAGCTAATCAACCGCAACCTCCCCAACTTGGCTCAAAGCCACCTATCAGGACACATTTAATAACACATAATGCTTTCACTCTAATGATGCCACAATATTATAGTGATATTAAACTCAAATTGTCTACTAGTTTATGAAAACACAGATCCTCGGATACTGAAATCCTCTACAAACCTCGCATTCTTCCCCACATTAGCTGAGTCCACTCTCTTAAGCAAACCGAATTTATCAAATTTCAACACGTATCCTTCAATTACACGTGAGATCTTCTAACAGTATACATAAGAATTGTACCCCTTAAGAACACTCCGCAGGAGATATCCCACCTGTTTCGCCTCAATTTAATATTTCAGCACACCTTCCATCATCATACACATAACACATCCATTAAGTTTTCCTGATTCTGAACTCATATCGCCCCATGTAGTGTACTTCACTTCCCAACTAGGAGACACCAAAATATTCTTCACGCGCCCATAACTCGGGCTACACATCAAACCACAATAGGAAACGAATCACTTAACAGTTCATCTATTATCCTGCTGACTTCTTCGTCACTACCAAGTCATATAGATACATCTCGCAATACCAACATACTCGTCACATGAATACCAAATCGCCATTCCGGCTAATAGCGACAATACCGAACATATAAGTACAAAACACTTGCTCACACGATCAGCACCTCAGTGCTCCAGCCATAGCCAAGATCCGGCCTCAAGTCTTCCAGACTGGCCCAACATCAAACTCACGGGATCACATCTCACCCCTCAATCGGGGAAATCACAAGCCATCAGGGCACTTATAATACCGAGCGCTCATGTACGCATACAGACGTGTGGAAGAAATTTCAAGAGTTATATCTGAAGCTGAATCAAGTACGCACGATAAGGATTTCAAGAAAGTGAAGTTTTCCTAAAGGTTCTGCAGCCTCTCGAGGATAAATACAGACGTCTATGTACCGATTCGCGAGAATCTACGAACCGGCTCATGACTCATGAGGCCTATTAACCTAGGCTCTGATACCAACTTGTCACGACCCCAATCCCGGTCGTGATGGCGCCCAACATCGAATGCTAGGAAATCCCGACCATATAACACTCACAACTCAACCACGCATCCCATTTTCCATTTTATAGCATTTGATTATCAAATGATATAGTTCTAAACAGTGATTATAGATAGAAGTGGTACGGAAATAACAACAACTGCCAATAAAACTCCCAAAGACCTGGTTCATGAGTCTAGAGCCTCTAAGATAACAAAATAATACATCATCAGTAATACTGGTGTTATAAAATGCAGAAATAATAAAGGGATAGGGGAGGAGTCGGGTCCTGCGAACGTCAGGCAGCTACCTCGAGAACTCCTGAGAAGCCTTGAAGCAGCAAATAGCTCAACAATGCTCCCGAGACACTTGAATCTGCACACGTGGTGCAGGGAGTAAACAGAGTACTTCCAACTCAGTAGTAATAAGAGTAAATAATAGTTGAGCGGTAAGAAAACACGTAAGAACACTCCATCACGCTATATGGGACAGTACAACCTTTTGAGAAAAACATTAAAATCGTGAAAATCCTTTAGAAACATCTAGCTCAGATTAAAATCACTTTTGAAAATATTCTTCTTCCAACAGTAAGCATATGAATGCGATATCAGGTAGTGCAAGTCCGCACACAAGTCAGCCCCTCGGGCACATCACTCTATTTACAAATAACACCAGGGTATCTGGTACACAGTGCAAGAAATAGCATGGATGCCAATGATATGAGAGTGCTAAATATCATGCCACGTAGTACAGACAGGAATCAATGCGTGAATGCAATGCAATGCACATGAACGCTGCAGCGTACAGCCCGATCCATTTGGGTACACGCGCTCACTGTGGGGGTTCAGACTCCGGAGGGGCTCCTATAGCCCAAGCGCAATATCACTTATATCAACGTCACACCGTTGTGGCACACAGCCCGATCCATGCACATGACATAAATGCACATAAGCCCCTTGGGCAATAGTAACATAGCAGTTCTTAGCTCGAAACGTTAGTAAAATATCATTTAAGTTTTCAAATCTTAGAAAGATGGCTGATTTTGCAAAACAGCATTTAGAACCTTAGACTGAGGTCAAATAATATGCAACATAATGCAAAAATAGTGATATCAATCCTTGAAGGATTAAAATAATCGGCACGAAGCCCAAAACTTGGCAATCAGCCCAAATCATGATAGCATCAAGTAGTATTCAGTCAATCATGCAGTAAAATCAACAATCGGGATGGACCAAGTCACAATCCCCAATGGTGCTTTACCCCACGCTCATACCTGGCGTGCAAGTCACCACAATACAGCACTATGATGTGCAAATCCGGGGTTCCAAACCCTCAAGATATCATTTACAAGTATTACTCACCTCGAACCGGTGAAATCTCTAGCTCGCGACGCCTTTGCCCTCAATTCGGCCTCCACGTGCGTCGAATCTAACCAAAATCAGAGCGAATGCATTACAATATGCTAAGGGATTAATACCCAATCGAAAACAATCGAAAAATATCAAAAATCTTGAAACTAGCAAAACCCGAGCCCCGGGCCCACTTCTCAAAAAATTATGAAATTCACATTACCGGACTCCTCGTCACTCCACGAGTCTACCCATATCAAATTCATCAAAATCGAAGTCCATTTGACCCCTCAATTTCCAAGTTTACACTTTCTTAGGTTTCAATACCTAACCTCCATTTTTACCCCTTAAATCCTTGGATTCTCAGTGTTTAAATCCTTGTTTTTACACCATAAAAACATTATTCGAGTCTATAAATTCATACCTGATGGAATCCCCTTCGAAACCTCTCCAAATCGCCCAAAATCGCCTCTTCCCGAAGTCTCAAATGTTTTCTTAACTTCTGAAATTCGCGAACACTGTTTCATTAAAACCCTTAAGCAATTTTCGCATATGCGGTCCCGTAACCGCTTATGCGGGACCGCTTCTGCATCCATATGACCGCTTATGCGGTTTTCATTAAATCCTTGGCCTTCTGCTTTTGCGCCTCACCATCCGCTTCTGCGGATCTCACTATTCTGCTTCTGCAGCCTCATTTTCGCCTATGCGGACCCGCTGAAGCGATACCACGTCTGCTTTTGCGGAATTACCCCGGTCCCTCATGGACCGCTTATGCAATCTTTTAGCCGCATCTGCGGAACCGCTTTTGCGGCTCTCTTTCCGCAGATGCGGAAATACCAGAAGCCAAAAAGATCAGAACTGCTGTAAGCTTCCAAAATTCTCGTTTAACCATCCGAAATCACCCCGTGGCCCACGGGACCTCAACCAAAAGCACCAACATATCCTAAAACCTTATTCAAACTTGCTCAAACCATCAAAACACTATCGTTAACATCAAAATCATCAAATCTCACCAAATCAAAGCCTAAGTTCTTCAAGAACTTCCGAAATGCATTTTCGATCAAAAATCCATCCAAACGACGTCCGAATAACCTAAATATTTGCAGACATATCCAAAATCGCCTAACGAAGCTACTGCAACTATCGGAATTCCATTCCGACCCTTGGATCAAAATCCCACCTATCAACCGGAATTCGCCAAAATTCCAACTTCGCCAATTCAAGCCTAATTCTACATCGGACCTCTAAATTCAATTCTGATCACACTCTTAAGTCACAAATCATCCCCCGAAGCTAACCAAATCACCAGAATTCACATCCGAGTCTTCTAACTATATAGTCAAATTCCGGTTCACTTTTTCAAAACAAGCTTCCTTCTAAGAGGCTAAGTGCCTCATTTCCACTTAAAACAAATTCAATTCTATCCGGTCAACTTAAATACTGACATTGAAACATAGAGCAACATAATATAGGGGAAACGGGGCGGTAACTCACGTGACAACAGGTTGGGTCGTCACATCCTCCCCAACTTAAACAAACGCTCGTCCTCGAACGTACCCATAGTTGTCCTAGAAGCCAACCAAGAACTGAACAACCTTACCAGGCATATACCCGGGGTGATCCCACGTCACCCTATATCTTATAGGTCTAACAACACAACATGGCTGAAATTACCCAATCCAGTTTAGCCCATAATTCACAGAACTACTTTTTCACTTCTGAAACCATCTACACGATCAAACCTCGCACCTATACTTTGAATAGTCCTGAACCGGCTGTAATAATCCATACTTGCAACCTCAATGAAATCACATGATATACCACATAATCCAGCACCTGCAACGATAACTTCTATTCACAGCATTTGTCCACAACAACCATATACCGATGGAAACCTCTCATTAACTAAAGCTCTATTCCAACACTTCATATCCTATCAATTATAATGAAACACATAGCAAACCGTAACCATTCCTCGGGTCAACCATTCATGAAACCACTCCCTTTTTTACTAATACCACAGCAGATTTCCGGGCCCAAACCTCGATATAAGCCCTCTAATCATTTGAAATCACCTCTGATCGCATTCATTAATGACTCCAACGATCACCTCGAATTCAACGCACCACTCTGGTGATACGACACCTCATCACAGGCCTAAGCCACAACTTGCATAATCCACGCACCCATGATGGGCAGTCTGAACATACTCAAATCATGACAAATGACTCAAACAAAAGAGCTGTAACTCAAACTCCTCAGTACCATCACAACACAAGGCTGGGACCCCGTCCCACATCATAGAAATAGAATACCGGTATCTACCCCAAAGGGTCTAATCTCCACGTAGCCTCGCTAAAAAGCGCGATCTTATCCAAACACTGTTACACATGAA
Source organism: Nicotiana glauca (assembly GCA_026770625.1). Lineage (NCBI taxonomy): Eukaryota > Viridiplantae > Streptophyta > Magnoliopsida > Solanales > Solanaceae > Nicotiana > Nicotiana glauca. The sequence continues at coordinate 11,697 of MU664945.1, forward strand.
GTACCTCAAGTCGCTATGCTCAAAATAGACAGCCACGCATAGATTGATGTCTGAAACCAAGTAATCCCTCACATTCATGGTGAAGCAAGTAATATACACCGTTCAATATTGAAAGGACACAACCGATGCGCCATTCGCCGAGCAACACCCAATACAGACTTTCTTCAGAAACCAGGAAGCAAGACATACCATGTAACATATGGAAAACTATTCTCAACATCACCCTGTTGCGGCGTGCAACCCGATCCAGATAACATACCCATGGCGGCGTTCCACCCGATCCACACAAATATCTCACATAGGGAGATGCATATCGAGCCAAATTTGCTCATTACAACAAAATACTGAGTGCATAATAATATCTACACATAGCGTTATAAGCTACAAAACTTAAGCACAGTCCAAAAATCATAATGTCTCACAGCACTGAAAAAGAATCTCATAGATCTCCCAGATCACTAACAAGCTCAATAATGAGAGATTAAATCTATCCCTCAACAATACATATCAGGGCCAACCAAGCCATCTCAATGTGAATACGTAGCCACATCGGCCTGCCAACGAACTCAATGCCAAGAAGCCTGAAACTGCTCCTTCCACTTTTATAACTCTTGTTGGAGTCGTACGATATGGTGCCCAGTGCCAAATAAATGCCGAAATACACAATCTCGCCCGACGACATGCCCGTCCATAAAGAATGCATCCGTAAAAGTCCCTCAATACCGGAACTGAATCAATGGTAGAAACCTCTATACTGACATCCATCACAAAGGCCCAATTAAAGAAAGCAATCCTTCCTAGCCGTCCGCTGGTCTTTGGAATACCAACCACTCTGCTATAACATAATCCATGCACCTTGCCACGCAACCGATGGCATTTTCCGACATATCCCATAGCACAATAGTCTAGAATAACCCACATTGCGACAACCAGTCTACAGCTCAACATCATATACAAAATCTATCATGCCAACAAAGAAGGACCAGCTCGGGCCTCTAATCCCAATAGCCACTAATAGTACCGATACACACTATCTACAACCACTACATAGCCTGAACATGAGAACTCCCAGTCATTCTTTGAAGATATTCTAAAATTCTCTTGTGCCATCAAACACACTCAGATATCAACAGTCGACCTATCAAGAAAATGCCGCAACACTACCGAAGTGCCATCAACTTAATCACATTGCCCTTTTTCTGAAACATATACCCTTGTCAAATCACTATGATTAGCAATACCCTTTCCTTAGTCATATGAGGATCATTCACCCTAATCCTCTGAAGATCGATCCTTAAATCACATGCAGCTGCCCGTGCTGATTAAGAATTTAATGACTTCCCTTTCCAAAATGAACCGAACCTTACACACACAAATCCCAATCCTCCACACCATATCGCATATACCATGCCACACTAGGATAACATGAGAACTTTTATCTCCCTTCCGCGCCGCAGACATCGACGCACTCAACTAGTCAAGAACTTTCATTGATCCCATTTAGAAGAAAAATCATTAAATACTCCATGCTTCGCATACCCAACAAGAACTTTCTCCTAATTCCATTTATCAAACTTCCTTTCTGATTCATCATCAATTTGATATTTATCCCTTGCTGTAGCATCACAATGCCTCAATACAGGCCTACCACAGGAGATTCGAACATAAGACCACACTCTCTAAGACCCATAGGCCATCGATTACTCTCTCAATGCTTCCCAGAAATACCACATTCCAGAATACTTTACTTGAAGAACTTCCTGCGAATCGAAATTCGTTACCATTACTTCCCAGACACTGATACGTTGAATCCCACAATCAACATTAAATATCAAAAGTCTTGATCCGTTTCTAATGGAAACACACTCTCTATCCACATACGCTACCTTAGACACCTGATGATTACATGCAAAAAATCTCGAACACAATAAAACCATTCTCGAGATTCATTCACTCCTATTCCAACTATAATTTACCTGACTTAACGAACAGAACCACTCGTGCCTTATTAGCACTCTGACACCGAAAGATATGATCTCATTCCAATACAAACGAACATCTTCTTTCTCTATACACTGAGCATTCTTTATCAACAACAGCTCAAGACATCCTAATATTTCCTCATATCTAGGAAGCACCATATAACCTTTATCAAAAATTTTGCTTCACTCGTGCCATCCTCGGCTCATTTCTGCAACCAAGACTGATCCGCCAGCATACCTCGAAAAGGAACCAACATAGCACATAACCGTGCAATCAGCTAATCAACTGCAATCTCCCCAACTTGGCTCAAAGCCACCTATCAGGACACATTTAATAACACATAATGCTTTCACTCTAATGATGCCACAATATTATAGTGATATTAAACTCAAATTGTCTACTAGTTTATGAAAACACAGATCCTCGGATACTGAAACCCTCTACAAACCTCGCATTCTTCCCCACATTAGCTGAGTCCACTCTCTTAAGCAAACCGAACTTATCAAATTTCAACACGTATCCTTCAATTACATGTGAGATCTTCTAACAGTATACATAAGAATCGTACCCCTTAAGAACACTCCGCAGGAGATATCCCACCTGCTTCGCCTCAACTTAGTATTTCAGCACACCGTCCACCATCATACACATAACACATCTATTAAGTTTTCCTGATTCTGAACTCATTTCGTCACACGTAGTGTACTTTACTTCCCAACTAGGAGACGCAAAAATATTCTTCACGCACCCATAACTCGGGCTACACATCAAACAATAATAGGAAATGAATCACTTAACAGTTCATCTATTATCCTGCAGACTTCTTTGTCACTACCAAGTCATATAGATACATCTCGCAGTACCAACATACTCGTCACATGAATACCAAACTGCCATTCCGACTAATAGCGACAATACCGAACATATAAGTTCAAAATACTTGCTCACACGATCAGCACCTCAGTGCTCCAGCCATAGGAAAGATCCGGCCTCAAGTCCTCCAGACTGGACCAACATCAAACTCACAGGATCACATCTCGCCCCTCGATTGGGGAAATCACAAGCCATCAGGGCACTTATAATACCGAGCGCTCATGTACGCATACAGACGTGTGGAAGGAATTTCAAGAGTTATATCTCAAGCTGAATCAAGTACGCACGATAAGGATTCCAAGAAAGGGAAGTTTTCCTAAAGGTTCTGCAGCCTCTCGAGGATAAATACAGACGTCTCTGTACCAATCCGCGAGACTCTACTAACCGGCTCATGACTCATGAGGCCTAGTAACCTAGGCTATGATACCAACTTGTCACAACCCCAATCCCGGCCGTGATGACGCCCAACATCGAATGCTAGGAAAGCCCGACCATATAACACTCACAACTCAACCACGCATCCCATTTTCCAATTTATAGCATTTGATTATCAGATGATATAGTTCTAAACAGTGACTATAGACAGAAGTGGTACGGAAATCACAACAACTGCCAATAAAACTCCCAAAGACCTGGGTCATGAGTCTAGAGCTTCTAAGATAACAAAATAATACATCCTCAGTAATACTGATATTCTAAAATGCGGAAATAATAAAGGGATAGGGGAGGAGTCGGGTCCTGCGAACATCAGGCAGCTACCTCGACAACTCCTGAGAAGCCTTGAAGCAGCAAATAGCTCAACTATGCTCTCGGGACACTTGAATCTGTAGTGCAGGGAGTAAAGTGAGTACTTCCAACTAAGTGGTAATAAGAGTAAATAATAGTTGAGCAGTAAGAAAACACGTAAGAACACTCCATCACGCTATATGGGACAGGACAACCTTTTGAGAAAAACAGTAAAACCGTGAAAATCCTCTAGAAACATCTAGCTCAGATTAAAATCTCTTTTGAAAATATTCTTTTTCCAACATTAAGCATATGAATGCGATATCAGGTAGTGCAAGACCGCACACAAGTCATCCCCTCGGGCACAAAACTCTATTTACAAATAACACTAGGGTATCTGGTACACAATGCAAGAAATAGCATGGATTCCAATGATTTAAGAGTGCTAATTGTCATGCCACGTAGTACAGACAGGAATCAATGCGTGAATGCAATGCAATGCACATGAACGCTGCGGCGTACAGCCCAATCCATTTGGGTGCACGCGCTCAGTGTGGGGGTTCAGACTCTGGAGGGGCTCCTACAGCCCAAGCGCAATATCAATGATATCAACTTCACACCGCTGTGGCGCGCAGCCCGATCCATGCACATTACAAAAATGAACATAAGCCCCTTGGGCAATAGTAACATAGCAGTTCTTAGCTCGAAACATCAGTAAAATATCATTTAAGTTTTCAAATCTTAGAAAGATGGCTGAGTTTGCAAAACAGTATTTAGAACCTTAGACAGAGGTCAAATAATATGCAACATATTACAAAAATAGTGATATCAATCCCTGAAGGATTCAAATAATCGGCACGAAGCCCAAAACATGGCAATCAGCCCAAATCATGATAGCATCAAGTAGTATTCAGTCAATCATCCAGTAAAATCAACAACCGGGATGGACCAAGTCACAATCCCCAATGGTGCTTTACCCCACGCTCATACCTGGCGTTCAAGTCACCACAATACAGCACTATGATGTGCAAATCTGGGGTTTCAAACACTCGGGATATCATTTACAAGTATTACTCACCTCGAACCGGTGAAATCTCTAGCTCGCGACGCCTTTGCCCTCAATTAGTCCTCCACGTGCATCTAATCTAACCAAAATAAGAGCGAATGCATTACAATATGCTAAGGGAACAATACCCAATCGAAAACAATCAAAAAATATCAAAAATCTTGAAACTAGCAAAACCCCGAGCCCCGAGCCCACTTCTCGAAAAATTACGAAATTTAATTACCGGACTCCTCGTCTCGCCACGAGTCTACCCATATCAAATTCATCAAAATCGGAGTCCATTTGGCCCCTCAAATTCCAAGTTTATACTTTCTTAGGTTTCAAGCCCTAACCTCCATTTTTACCCCTTAAATCCTTGGATTCTCAGTGTTTAAATCCTTGTTTTTACACCATAACAACATTATTCGAGTCTATAAATTCATACCTGATGTAATCCCCTTTGAATCCTCTCCAAATCGCCCAAAATCGCCTCTTCCCGAAGTCTCAAATGTTTTCTTAACTTCTGAAATTCGCGAACACTGTTTCATTAAAACCCTTCAGCAATTTTCGCTTCTACGGTCCCGTAACCGCTTTTGCGGGACCGCTTATGCGTCCATATGACCGCTTATGCTGTTCTCATTAAATCCTTGGCATTCCGCTTTTGCGCCCAACCATCCGCTTCTGCGGATCTCACCATTCCGCTTCTGCGGCCTCATTTTTGCCTTTGCGGACCCGCTGAAGCGATACCCCATCCGCTTTTGCAGAATTACCCCGGTCCCTCATGGACCGCTTATGCGATATCTTAGCCGCATCTATGGAACCGCTTCTACGGCTCCTTTTTCGCAGATGCGGAAATACCAGAAGCCAAAAAGATCAGACCTGTTGTAAGCTTCCAAAATTCTCATTTAACCATCCAAAATCACCCTGAGGCCCCCGGGACCTCAACCAAAAGCACCAACACATCCTAAAACCTTATTCAAACTTGCTCAAACCATCAAAACACTATATTTAACATCAAAATCATCAAATTTCACCAAATTAAAGCCTAAGTTCTTCAAGAACTTGCGAAATGCATTTTCGATCAAAAACCTAACCAAACGAAGTCCGAATGACCTGAAAATTTGCAGACATATCCAAAATCACCTAACGAAGCTACTACAACTCTCGAAATTCCATTCCGACCCTAGTATCAAAATCCCACCTATCAACCGGAATTCGCCAAAATTCCAACTTCGCCAATTCAAGCCTAATTCTACACTGGACCTCCAAATTCAATTTCGATCGCACTCCTAAGTCACAAATCATCCCCCAAAGCTAACCAAATCACCAGAATTCACATCTGAGCCTTCTAACTATATAGTCAACTTCCAGTTGACTTTTCCAAAACAAGCTTCCTTCTAAGAGGCTAAGTGCCTCATTTCCAGTTAAAACAAATTCAATTCTATCCGATCAACTTAAATACTGACATTGAAACATAGAGCAACATAATATGGGAAAAACGGTGCGGTAACTCACGTGACAACGGGCCGGGTCGTCACAACCGCAAAATAATAATTTTCTGGAAAATTGATTCTTTTGATTTTTAAGTGCAAAATCAGTAAAAAGGGTCCAAACCGCGGCGAGCTTTCTACACATTCCTAACATATATTCGGACCTTGGCACTACGAGCTACTAGGTTTTAAGCACTAAATTTTACGGGGCCTTACAGGTATTATGACAGTAATAGGGTATGGGCATTATGAGTTATCGTGTATTTTGATCTATGGCTTTGAGCCAAGTGGGGGAGTCTTCCATCGACTATTTAGTTGCATGGTTACGTGTTGTATTGGTTCCGGTTGAGGCATACTTGTGTATCGGTTATGACTTGCAGAGGCTGGTTTTGAGGATGACTTAAGCAAGGAAATTTCTGGATGCATAGTATATTACACTTTATGGGTAAATGGGAATCATGGAATTATTGAGCTGTTAGTCATGAAGGATATAGTGCACATGGAGTAGAAATTTGCTTGGTAGCGTTAAGCCGGTGTTACTTCTTTGTGTGTTGTCTTTGTTGATACCCAATTTTGCCTTCATATTTCTCCAATAGTATATATACTTTAAAAATGTCATTCTGCATCATTAAACAATTTACAAGGTTTATACAAATATCTTTTATAATTTTTTCATAATTTTTAGATCTTTAAAATTAATTTTCTTGTATTTAAATTACTCAAATATTTATTAATTATCCTTTTAAATTATTTTTTGATGACCTAATAATCCAAATTTATTATTTACACCCACATATACACTTATAATATTTTTACATCATTCATATAATTATGTTTGTATTTTTAGCTATTTACGTAGTTTTACAATAATAGTCTATATTCATGCATAATTATGTTTTTTCACATTATTTGTGCCAAAATACATTTTTATATTTTATAATTATAAGTTATTATTTTTAATCATTTTGGTGTATAAGAAAATATTTATTATTTATTATTAATTATTCTTATTTAAACAATTTGGTATTTAAAAGATAGCCTAAATTATACCAATTGTTTGGACCACATTAGAGTCAAACAACCCCTTTACCTCAACTCGATCGGTACCCGGTTGAACGACCCGCCCACTCCCATTTCAATCATGGCCATTGATCTCAAATGATCAACAACCCATAATAATGCCTCCACCTTCCTTATATCCCTCACCCTAAACCCTAACCTCATTTCCCCACTCCAGCTACCTCTAAACCCTCTCCATTTCGTCTATCTCTAAGAAAACCTAGTAGCCGCCTCCTGATTTCTCTTTGATTCAAAACTAAATATGGAATCAATCCGAGATTCACTTACCTATTTTGTGATATTTTACAATTATATGTATGTCTATGATGTTACTTAGTTCTTGCCTTATTTTTGGCAAGAACTACCTTTCAAGAGCAGACCTGATTGACTCCGATTTTGTGAAAATTTGGGCAATATTTTGTATATATACACTCTATAATGGATGATTCTTGCATTATCGGTCTGATTTATTGTTGTTGGACCCAACTAGAGTTTGAAGTTTCTGTCATCTCTTTTACCGGCTCTGTTGCTAATTGCATGTGATCTTTTCCTTCCTTATTTATGTTTACTTGATTAGTTTCCATGTTTGTTCATCCTAATGTATCACTATATAAACCCCTCCCTTGATTCCCCTTGAAGGGACTTTAATCACTACTATTCTTTCATTCTCACTGGTTATACTCTAAAATATGAGACCTTGGCCGGCTGAAAGCCAAGGCCATTCGAATTCGACTATGTTCTTTCTCAGTGTGAGCACTACCGGGGGTTCATCCAAAACCCTTGGGAACTCTGACGCACTGGGATTTTGGGGATTATGCTGCTCTTTGCTATTGTTAATCGAATTACCTTTGAAAATTGTTCTTCTCATTTGTTTGCTTGTTAACTTGTAATTGGTAAGTACCTTTGGCTCTCGCGGGTTTTTTTTACACTTATGTTGAAGCTCTATATTTCTATGTTTCTGAAGCTTCAATGGTCCTTTTTGCTTTGAAGTTATGCCGTAGTCTTATGTTTCCTAGCATCAGAACTTGCCTAAAGCTTTAAGTTTCGTACTGTCTAAAGCTTGCTTAGCCTAGTGTATTTGTGTATGTCTGAATGCTATTCAACTGCTTGTCATGAGTTCATCTCCTGCTTATTTTTTATTTCTATGACACATTAAGTCATAACTAATGTATCATTCCTACTGTGTCATTCATGTACTATTTATTGACTTCTTCATGATTGATCTATGCTTATGCAATTTCTAAATGCCAGTGTTTCCTGAACTTCTAAACCAACAGAACATGTTTTCTTGCTATTCAGTGTATGCTCTGTGACATGTTCAATACTGTGTTTTAAAAATATCGCTTAAGTCTCCGGTACGTAGTTGTTATTCTATACTTTTTATAATGTTCCTGAACTTTGGTGTTATGACTGATGCTCAGCATTTTAATTTTTCCATATGATTGCTTGTCAACCATTGCAGACTATGCCTATTTGTCATGTTCACTAGGCTCCCATGTTAGAATTTCTATATGCAGATTGCTATTTCACTTGTTCCTATCCTTGATTCTGCAGACCTTCATGTAAAACTTTTATGTTTAAAGTCCTTTAAGCTAATTCTAGAGTATGCTTTACTTTGCAGCTCTCTTTTGTTTATTACCCTGTGTTGGTCCATCTTGTCGCTCTTAAACTTTCTTTCTGAAATTACAAGCCCCAACTTGCCTCATATGTATCTTGTATGCTTTCAACCTAGCCTAGTCCCATTTATATATCTTTACTAGAACTTTTATTAGTAAAGTTGTAAGAATTAAGTGTTTAAGCTATTTTAGTAAGATTCTATAAAATTTGTCGTTACCAGTATGGTTGAGTCTGGCATGTGTTTGAGTAAGTAAGCATTGAGGCCATGCACTTTTGGCATGGAACTCAAGTGGCTATGAAACCAATGTCTAGGTCTGTTGTTGTGCAACGATTGAGACCATTGAAGGCCTGGGGACATCCCTGGATTATTTCTGTATTAGGCTTCTAATTGCCTCATTGGGTGTTTTTCATTCTTGTAATTGGCCATCATGTATCATTTCTTCTTGGGCCAGTAATAATTTGTAGACAAACAGATGGGGAAATTAGTGAAAATGGAAATATGATAGTCTAAATCTCATATGAACGGATAGAAAGCATATCAATAGGACCTATGTGGTTTATTTGCTATTTTCTGTGCACGTTAATTTCATGTGTAGAACACATGCCTATAAGATCCACGCACGCACACATCACTTAACATTCTAAAACATGTTATTTCAAGTATTTGTTGTACCTATTTCCACTAATGTGCACTCTTAGATAATGTGTCTATAGGGTGCACCAATGCAATATTTTTAGATACCGTGCCTATACGACTTCAAATAATCAATTGATGTTCTAAACGTCAATACCACACAAGAGAGGGGGGTGATTTGTGTGGTACCCAATCTTTCTCTTAAACTGCTTCTGGAAGGACCTGGTTCTTCTTTGTGTTCCAACTACTACTGTTGCGGAACAATAAATATAGAAAATAAAGAACACAGAGATTTTACGTGGAAAACACCCAGCTTAAAAGGTGAAAAAACCACGACCAACTACTCAGTAGGATTTTCCCCAATACTTCACTAAATCACTGAGCCAAAACAACATTTACAAAACTCTTTGTATACCTAAGGATTACCTCTAATCCCGTTGTAGAAACCAGCCTTTAACTGTTGTGACAACTTCAAGTTAACTCTAACTTGAATACTCAAAATACCTATTAAAATTGCTTCTAGATAAAGGTGAAAGGTACAATATGCAAACACCTACTACAATTGAACTAGAAATAAAGAAAGACACATAAAACTCTTTATGGAGCTAGTTCTTCAATCTGGTTTATGTAGCTTCAGGTTTGCACACTTGAATCACACACCAACTGCTTGCAANAAACTCTTTCCCTATCTTGAATTGTGTTCTCTTTGATTAAGGACTCCTTCTCCTTATCAATTATGAAACCTTTTCGATCAGGAGATATTAAATACACCAAGTTAAGCTTATCTCTTTCACGTGCAACCCACATGCTCAAATTTTCCCGTTTCTGTGCACATGAATGATGGTCCTGGTTCATCCTGAGTTCCTTTGTCAGTCTTCAAAACTAACCTTTACTTGAGCTAACAAATTCTCCCTTTTTGATGATGACAAATTATGTGCTTTTCATAATCTTAGGCCCTATTTCTACTCAGCTCAACATCAATACAATGTTAGAAACATTTTTCCTTTTTATCAATTATCATCAAGGACCAAGTACATTAGGTTATAAACATCACTGTTAAAAGTGTAAACATCACTTGTTTAAATGACAACTTTTTCCCCCTTTTGGCATTATCGAAAAGTTGCATAAAAATGTGAGATAACCAGATTTTAAAGCTTACTCATGGCCACTAGGGCTACTTCAAATGCAAACATGGATTAATCAGCATAGATCAAACTAAGAATTTCAACCATCAAAGAAATATAAACAAACAGTTAGAGTAAAAATAGTGAATTTCATTGATGATTGATAAGATTCTACCACAAAGCATAAGAAGAAACAAAAATACTGAAAGCATGAGCAAAAGAAACAAAACATCCTGAACTGGGTCACTTGTTGATCTACACTAGGTTATAGTCTTAAGGCTTGGAAGAGGCAGGGCTGAGTTATTTGCTTGGAGAAGTTTCAGCATGTCTTGAAGAATTCCATCATTCTTCTCATTTTCCCTTGCAAGTTCAGTTCTGAGAACATCTCCACCTCAACCGATCATGTCTTCAGCCTTCCTATCTCAATATCCTTTGCATCAATCTCCTGTACCAAGACTCTGACTTTGTTATTGATAGGTGTCTTTTTAGATGAACCAGGCTCATTAAGAATGACATTGACTTCATAATCGCTAGCAAGCAGAGTATTAACCCCAAAATGATCCTTTCTTGTACTAACCTCCCATTTCTTCATTAATACCTTGAAATGTTCAAGCACATTTATGAGAATGAAACCATAGGGAATGGCATAAGTTTTGGTGCCATTGATAACTCTATCAGTAGGTCCGCGAGGGTTTTCTGTTTAGATGGAACAAGTTCATCTATATTTTTCCTAAGTTGAATCAACCCCTCAGCAGCTTCGCCAGACCCACTTCCCCCTGTTTTGCTCACACTCTCTTCTATTTTAGTAAATTCCTCTCCCTAAACAACCATTGCACTAGTTTCTTTTGTTATACCAACAAGAGTGGGTGAAGAATCAACCACTCTTGTATCCTTTTCCCTCACAGTACTCCTAGGACACTTTCTCTCTTTTTCGTTTCCCTTTTTATTTTACCACCAACTTCTCCAAATTCTTTAGTCTCAACACCTGCTATAGATCCTACCAGCACAAATCTATTCTCCAAATTTGAAGCAACTTCAGAAATTATCTCAGGAGTAACTTTAAAATCATAAGATACTTGTTCAGTTTCGGAAGACCTACTTTCTTCCCCTTGGTAGCACACTTAAAAGAATCTTCAAATTTCTGGAATTCTTCTTCCCAACCTGTTTTCAATTGCTTGTTTATTTTCTTGATCTGCTCTCCTTCAGCGACAATCTTACAAGTCCTCATCTTTACTCTACTTTTCTTAGAGATTAGTGTGATTGAAGGAGTGGTAGAAGGTGTGCAAGTGGTTTCCTGTGGTGGTGGTGAAGGATTTTCAGAGGTGTTTGACATATCTGAGCTAGGGTATGGAAGAGAAGAGAATTAGATTGTGTTTGAAAGATGAAAGAATAATGAGAGTTTTTGACGGCCTGAGAGAGATGAAGTAAGGAGTACACCAAAGCTGATCAGTATACAAAGGAATAATTGATGGGGTAACTACAGCTTTTCAGACTCTTCAAAGTTTAATTAAATTGAAATTCAATTTTGAAGAGATGTTGGAGTGTATCCCTAGAATCTTGGTACTTCCATTTGGTTGGGACTCTTTTGAACGGGACTGGTTCATTTGTAACGGATAAGTCTAAAAGGAGTTTGGTGTTTAGTAGGACTCTACTCATGATCCAAATATAGTTATTTCAAATAATGCAGAGTGCAAAAAAACATACCGTGTTACCTTAATGAACCAGATTCTTCACTGATAATTCTCTTGTGTGAGTCTAAATTTACCAAAATAGAGAAAATATCATTAGTGATTAATGAGTCATTTTAACATATGGAACAAGAGTATACTATGGAAAGTATGAGACTGAGCAAGATTTAATCTAATTATACAATTTACTGACTTTCTATCCAAAATTTGTTTTTTCATTTTTTTTTTCATTTTTTTTCTTTTAACCTTGAACTGGTCCTTTTAGGTGATCTTAATTACCCCTAATTCCAACATGTTCCTCTCAAAGTGATCTCTGCTTAAGGCTTTTGTGAAGATGTCAGCAATTTGCTTGTCAGTAGCACAAAATTCCACAGTGGCCAAGCCTTTATCATAGTTGTACCTAAAAAATGGTGCCTAACATCTATGTGCTTAGTTCTCTTATGATGAACCGGTTTCTTTGTCATACTAATAGAACTAGTGTTATCACAAAAAAATAGGGATGCAACCACATCAATTCCAAAGTTCAATAATTGTTGTTTGATCCACAACAATTGAGCATAACATGAAGCAGCAACAACATACTCCACTTCAGCAGTAGATAAGGCCACTGAATTTTGCTTTTTGGTAGCCCATGACACAAGACATGAACCAAGGAAGTGTGTCATACCTGAGCTTCTCATCCTATCCACAAGAAAACCGGCATAATCAGCGTAAGCATATCCCACTATGTTAAAATTATTACATGTTGGATACCAAAGGCAAAGGTCAATGGTGCCTTTCAAGTATCTCAATATTCTCTTGATAGCAGTTAAGTGGGACTTCTTTGGATTTGCTTGAAATAGAGCACAAAGACCTATACTAAAAATAATGTCAGGTCTACTAGCAGTAAGATACAAAGGAGAACCAATCATTCCACAATACAACTTCTGATCAACAGATGAACCAGGTTCACCTATATCTAATTTCGTGGATTGCAATAGGAGTTTCAATTTCTTTGGATGTTCCTTCCTGGTTTTGTTACTGAGGAATATATTCATGGATAGGTTCCCTCGAGGTTTGAGGATCATTTCTTCTCTAGCCAGTTCCCCCTGTCATGTTGCCATGGGTGGAAGGACCTATTCCTTCCTGTGATGCATCTTCAGGCTGGATTGTGGTTTCACCATTTGAATTTCTTATCAGCCCAATATCTTCATTATGTTGTTCCTACTTCTCAAAAAGAATGTTAGTTTTAAATAACATATACATTTTTTCTACACATATAGTTCTTTTACTATATATGTTATAAGCTTTACTATGTGAAGAATATCCCAAGAATACTCCCTCATCACTTCTGGGATCATACTTACCTAGGGAGTCTTTGCCATTATTGTGCATAAAGCACTTGCATATAAATGCCCTAAGATGGGATATATTTAGTTTTCTCCCTTTAAGTGATTCATAGGGAATCTTCTTAACAAGAGGTCTAGTCATGCAACTATTTATGATGTAGCATGCAAAAATTCAGCAAACTTAGCATTTTCAAATTTAGTTCCATGATAGACCTAATTGATGTAAATTGATTACCTAGTTGTTTCTGAATTTTTCTAACAAAAGAAGTAAACATGTCAAATGTTTCATCTTTAGATGTTAAAAATAATGTCCAAGTAAACCTAGAGTAATCACCAACAGGCACCATCATATATCTTTTACCATCGCTGCTTAATGTTCTCATTGGACCACAGAGATCCATATGGACCAGTTCCTGCTTTCCGGTGGTGCTTACCACTTTCTTGCATTTAAAAAAGGATCTTACCTGCTTCCCCCTTGCACAAACCTTACAAAAATTTTCTTCCTTGAACTTGATGTTAGGCATCCCTATCACCAGATCCTTGGAGACTAATTTGTTGAGTTGAATCAGACTTGCATGTCCAAGTATCTTGTGCCAAAGTAGGGAATCATTGTCCAACACACTTAAGCAAGTGAGTTCGTATTGGTTACTCTTTTTCCCTGCAAAACAATCTTGTCAATGGTAAGATTAACCACAAAATATTTGGTAGTAGTGAATTCTACCAAGTTACCTTTATCACGTAATTGTAATACACTGATTAGACTGGACTTTAGGCCATCTATCAAGTAGACATTATCAATAGAGTGAGAATTAGTCTTACCTACCTTTTCAACCCCAATTATCTCACCTTTATTCCCATTTCCAAAGGATACATGACCTCCTTTGAGGTCCTCAAGTGAAAGGAACTGGTTCTTGCTTCCTGTCATATGCTTTGAACAACCACTATCCATGTACCATAATTGGCTGCTCCCCTTCACATAGAACCGTGAAAGGAAATACGGGGTTAGTATTAGGAACCCAAACTAGTTTGGGTCCTTTTCTATAGGCAAAAGGGTGAATCAAATTCTTTTTAGCCCAACCTGGCAGCCTATTTTCCCCTTGAACAAATTTTTTATTCTTTTGACTAGCCTTTTCTTTTGCAATACATTCATTTTTATAGTGACCAGTTTTACCATAGTGTGTGCAAATTTTGTTCTCAGGAAGTATGAGGTACTTGCTTTTGGGATCCCACTTAGGTGCGGGGGTCCCGTATCCAAGTCCTCTCTTATTTCTACTATGGTGTTCATGTAGCCATGAAAGTGCATCAGAGGATCTATTCCATTTGCAGGTTCTATCTAGCTCGCGCTTAACCTTGTTTAGATCCTCCTTAAGGACTCTTATCTACTCATCTCTTTTGTACAACTCATCTTTCATTTTTCCTATATTTTTTTCTAAAGTGAGTTGTGTGTGATCATATTTGTTTTTACCATTTCCTAATTTCAATTTTACATTTTCAAATTTAAGCTCAAGGACTATGGTGTCAAGTTCATAAACCTGGTTCTTCAACTCAGCATTTTTACTATAACTTTCACTAGCCCTAAGTTCTAGGATTTTGCACTTAGCTTTTAGAATCACACACTCCTTAGACAGTTGTTTGTTTTCATTGTTTTGATCCTCAGATTCATCAATAAAATTGAGGAGTAACTCAGATAGCCTTTATTTAGACAAAAATTCAATCTTGTCTTTGAGATGAATTATACTTACCTTAGATTCCTCATCGGATTCTCTAATTGCCATAAATGCTTGTTCATCTTCATCTTCATCCTCTGAGTCCTTATTTAAGCTTTCTCCCAAGGCAGCAACCATAGCCTTTGTTGATCCTTTGTTCTTCTTGGGTTGAACCTGTTCAAAATGTGAAAAACCCACTTCTTACTACTCAGTAGGATTTTCCCCAACGCTTCACCAAATCACTGTGCCAAAAAGCATTTACAAAACTCTTTGTAAACCTAAGGATTACCTCTTATCCCATTATAGCAACCAGCCTCTAACTGTTGCGACAACTTCAAGTTAACTCTAACTTGAATACTCAAAATACCTATTACAATTGCTTCTAGATAAAGCTGAAAGGTACAATAT
>MU664945.1:29112-39114 GCA_026770625.1 Nicotiana glauca
AGCTGGTTCTTCAATCTGGTTCATGTAGCTTCAGGTTTGCACACTTGAATCACACACGAACTACTTGCAAAAAGCCTTGCTATTTTGCTCTCAATTCACGATTAACTTCTGTATTTTTGTGCAACACTTTAATGTGAGAACATCCTGCAATTTTGTAAAGTTAGTAGATGAAGAAATAACTAGAGTTCTGATGCAACTCTTCCTTGGTGGAAGAATTCTTGTTGATTTCAACTTCTAACTCCTTACATATCTTGAATTGTGTTCTCTCTGATTAAGGACTCCTTCTCCTTATCAATTATGCAACCTTTTCAATTAGGAGATATTAAATATACCAAGTTAAGCTTATCTCCTTCACGTGCAACCCACATGCTCGAATCTGCCCGTTTCTGTGCACCTGAGCGATGGACCTGGTTCATCCTGAGTTCCTTTGTTAGTTTTCAAAACTAACCTTTACTTGGGCCAACATCAATCTATCAATTGTTTCAATTACTTTTAGTGTACTGATCATCTAGATGCCATGGCTATAGTAATTCAGAACTATTATTGTTGTCACTAACTTTTTATGCAAAACGAGAAGATATCATGTCCATAGGACTTGCAACATTTATTTTGGCAATGCGTTAATCTAGAAATTGCTTCACTGCCCATTTATAACTGGAAATCAAAATCACTTAGAAACCATGTCTATAGGACTTATAACGATTTAATATGTCCATACTTTAGCATAGAAAATGCAGCATTACCTGTTTGATACTAGAATTATATAGAGATCATTCCTATAAGACTAAAGGACTCTAATTTTTAATTTTGAGATATTCTACTGCCTAGTACTAGAAATCAGTCTCCGTGCTTCCTTATTTATGTGTGGAGGCTAACATGAGCCACTCTTTGCTATTATGTGTGGTCCTATTTGTTTTGAATGTGTGGTTAGTTTTATCATTTTTGAGAAACCTAAGTAAGTCTAGAGCCACCCAAATAGAGGTCCAAAACCTCTTGGACCATAGGCATGGGATGGGTAGTGCACGCAAGGATACGGTTTAGAATCGAATTAGAGCGCTTTTAAGTGACAACTTCAACATAGTAATTGGGTAGCAGGAGATGATAGTCTTTGCCCGCGTATTTGAAAATAGGTTCCCTAGAGCACTTTTAAATCATTAGGTGGCGACTCATCTCTTTTAATACCTTCCTTCAAAAAGAGCTATCACACGTTGAAACCCGTTTTCACGAAATAAGCATGGCGCAATAGTAGTGCGAATGGAGCATAGGTCGTTGGGCCCGTTTGGGTGGTGCAATTGAGATTTGAGTAGAGTGGATGACTCTCTCGAAGGTTCTAATGGATTCAAGATTTATATATACAATAGAGAATTTTGAGAATTTGTATATTGCTAGAATCTGAGATTTACATTTGGATGGTGATGAGTCTCGTGGTATTTCTATATCATTATGGATTCTATATTTTAGTATTAGGAAGGTGGAGGCAATGGCTTCAGCTTCACATAAGGTCTCTTCAGAGTGGGTATCTCTATTGTGGTACTTTTGGAGTGCTTAAGAGGGAATACAACGGCTTATGGGCCTTAGGGCGTGTGGTTTTATGCTAGGATCTCTTGTGGTGAGCTTTCAGTAAGGATCGTGGTGTTCTCACAAGGAGAAGTGTCAATTTGAGGGTAACTCGAAAAGAAGTGAGACAAAATATGATAGCTTGGCAGTAGGTTGGATCAGCATGGTAATGGACATGATCGATTCTTTTGGTTCTTATGATAAGATGAGGCTCTACAGATGTTTTGTGGCAATACTCTTTTATTTGGCAACCTGTGTGGCTTGGTTGAGTTAGAGGGATTCAGTTATGATATCTTGGTTGTGTGAAAATGGATTCCAAAGTGTTATTAATTATTTCTACCACGGTTTGAGATGGATATTTCCTATCGGTGTGAGGAGCATGTTGAGTATTCTGATTTTCTACTGGATAGGATCGTGTGAAAGGTTCCTGGCTAACTGAGTATGTAGTTTCTTGTGACTCAGAGTTGATTAAGATTCTACCTTTATCATTTGGAATTGTTTCCTTATGCATTATTTGATGTATTTGAGTTACTTTTGGCTAGTTTCGAGTCGTTCGAAGGTCGGTACGCGTGAGATGGCATGTTTTGAGTATCGTTTGGCTTACTTGGTATTGTATTTGGCTTGTTTGAGGTAAGTAACACTTCTAAATTTGGTGCTAATGGTATGAACCCCTGAATCTACGTGATATGTGTTTGGTGTTGAGGTGATGGGCGTGCACCGTGAGAATTATGACTCGATTAATTATGTGGTACTGTGCAGTGACCTAATCTTGTTTCAATTGATGAAATTTCTACGTGCTAGAGTATTTGAGTAGTGAATCATATTTGAAACTGTGTCTAAGCTATATGCTTATCCTGTTGAGACTCACTGAGGTCATTTCTACTGTTTAGTTATTTCCTTACATTGCAATTACATACTCAATCATATTCATTCATTTACATATCATATCTCAGTCTCTGTTGCCATATTTTGATATATCATATCATCATTTTGGGCTGATTTTTCATGGAATTGTGAGCCCGAGATACTAGAGAGATTGATGACTGAGTTGAGGCCTGAGAGCCGGACTGTGAGTGATATTGATGGGATCAGGCTGCACTCCGTAACATGTATTATTGATTCATGATGGGATCGGGCTGCATGCCACAACAAGTATTATTGATTTATGTCATGATTGACTTATTATAGCGTTTGGATTGGATCTGCCCCTCCGGAGTCTACACACCACAGTGAGCGGAATTGCTATTGATTCATTTGGGTTGGATCTGCCCTGTCAGTGTTGAGTGACTAAGAGTCTTGAGGGCTGGATAAGCCTTGGGCTGGATTTGCCATGTTCAGTGCTGAGTGAATAAGTGTGTTGAGTGATTGAGCGTGATGAGTGAAAAGTGTGATACAATGAGATTGAGTATTCTAAGAGCGTGAGTACATGAGTTCATCATTGTGATCCATTCCATTGCATTTGACATGCATACTTGACATACATGCATAGAGATGTATTTCCTCATGCTATACGATTTTTGTGGCATTCATGATTTCACGTGGACATTGATATGAAGGCATACAGAAGTACTTTACTCATGCTATCTGATAATGAAACATCTTATTTATTGTTGAAAGGTTTTTGAAAAAATCATAGTTTTTCTGACTTACTCATACTTTGATGTTTTTGGTCAAATATTTGGGTTTTACTATTATACCCGAGAAACATAACTACTTTTTGTAATTGTTAACGAGATGTGCATCATATCTATGAGTTATTTCCTTCACTACTTTTATTATAGTGTTATGAACTTTTGTTGGCTATTGGTGTTGGATTCTGACTTTTTTCCTAACTTGTCACTACTTTCAACTTAAGGTTAGGTATGTTACTTATTGCGTACATGGGGTCGATTGTACTCATAATACACTTCTACACCTTGCATGCAGATTTTTTATGCTGATGTTGCTGTGTATGGCGAGAGTTGGCACTGAAGACGTACATGTGTTTCGGTCATTGCTGCATTTTGTTCTTGGTAGCTTTAGAAATATTAATATGTTGATGTATATTTTAAAGAGATGATGTATTTATTTCATACCAACTTTTTAAACTCTAAATCTTAGAATCTCATGATTTGTACAACCAGTCCTTGAGAATTCTTTGTATAAAAGCACAGTTGTATTATCATTTCTTCTCCTAATGAATCTCATTGGAATTGGTTTATTGTTAATTGGCTTACCTAGAGGGATAGGGTAAGTAGGGGTGTGCATTCGATTTATCGATTCGATTTTGACATTTATCGATAATTAATTATCGATTATCGATTTGTACATAAGCTTATCATTATCGTTTCAATAAGTTTTCTATTTTTTCGATTTCGATTTAACGATTTTTGGGGCTTATCGATTCGATTATCGATTACACCAATAAGAAAATTTGCGGGATTCCACGGAAAGTATATCGCTATAAACACGCCTAACTAATATGGACAAGAAGAAGCTAAAATAAGACGAACATCGTTTATAACAGAAAAATTGTGTCCACAAGAACATGCAACAAAACTAAAGTAAGGGATCAAATGTATGCCACCAACACTCCAACGGTATAAAAAAAATAGATCATCACGACTAATTTTATTTTTCATTAATTTGAACTTTATTCCCTTGAGTTTTAAATATGATCATTCCTTAAATGTGGTAGAGGAAATAATAGGTTTAGAGACTTAAGGTAAAGGGTCTTATAGAATAAGGGTAAAAAAAATTAAAATTTTTTTTTTTAAATTTTAAAATTTTTTTTTAGTATATCTTATCGGTTTATCGATAAATCGATAAAACGAAGAGGACAAATTGAAATCAATAACTCGATAAGGAAAATTTCGAAATCAAAATCGAAATCGATAAATCGATAAACTGATAACAAAAAATAGATTCGATTTATCGATAAATCGATTCGAATGCACACCCCTAGGGGTAAGGTGCCATCACGACTAATTGAATTTTGGTTCGTGACAGTTTGGGTCAATGTCTCGTATCATTTGCATTTCTTATGTGAGGGAGGGAGACGGGTGACGTGGTGTGTTCTGATTGGTGTAAATAGGATGACTTGGATTGCCAACAGAGAAAAAAGATGAGTGTTTGGGTAGGGTAATTTTCGAATTGGGCTTGAGTAATTGGGCCAAAGTAATTTAAAAAATGGTCATTTTACATTTCATTCAAGAATTGCAATTGGGGCATCTTGGTCTTTTAATCCCTTTTGAATTTAACTTAACTAAACTTAATAGTTTTCAATAAATATGGTAAAAATTACAATTATTAGTACATAGTTAATTATTTAAACTTAATTATTTATAAAATACTTTATTTTCTACATTGCAACTCTAGTTTTCGAATTTTCACATAATAATATAATTAACTAGAAATTAAAGAATAACTTATCAGATTGATTATGGAACCTATATAACGTATGTATAAAAATTATTTTAATAATCTTAAAAATAGTGAATATATTTGTAATTATATAATGTTATTATTTTATGATTATTTTTAAAACTAATGCTTGGTTAATTTGTAAAAATAGATATTTATTACTAAAACAATATTTTGAAACAATTATTGTAAATCATTAAGTATAAATAAATTAATTTAAAAGGGGAGGGTCGAAATTTGCTGTCAACGTTCACCATCTGTGAGAGAACAAGAATAGAATGATTCAAACTTCACCGATAAAGACAACGGAGAAAGAAAGAAGTGACATTTACTAAAGCTCTATAGCCTCTAGAATATAAGTACAGACGTCTCTAAACCGATCCTCCAAACTCAACTAAGCTTGCTCGTGACTCATGAGACATAGGGAACCTAGTGCTCTGATAGTAACTTGTCACGATCCGAAATTCTAACCATGGGATCGTGATGGCGTATAACATCCACTTGCTAGGCAAGCCAACGTTAGGTAATTAATTAACTAATTTTACATTTTGAAAGCAGAACAATGATAATAATAATTAACGACCAGTAAAAACAAAAATACATATGATAAATCCATAAACACCACGGTCTATACTAATCCCAGAAATACGGAGTCACAAGTACATAAGCGACTAAAATACTACAAATGTGGTATGAATGAAATACATTTGTTTGAAACAAGATAAACAGTAAAAAAAGGTAGAATCAGACTTCAGGGACTACGAACGTCAAGCACCTCTACCTCAAGTCCTAGGTAAGTCAGATCCGAGCGATAGAAGTACAGAAGTGTAGTATGAGTAAAATCGACCATATGTACTCTGTAAGTATCGAGTCTAACATCGACGAAGTAGTAATATAGCAATGACAAGACACTCATAATAAAAATGTATGGGCAATAAATAAAAGACAACAAAATATAAAGTAAACCAATAACTCATACGAATAGGACCCGAAGGTCAACTAACAGAGGGCAGAATAACATCATCTCATAAACTCATATCACAGTACCGAGATAAAGCACTATAGCTACAAACATCTACGACACATCATACCCTTTGCTGCGCACTACTCGGTCCCAACATTTATCACAATATCTATTGAGGCGTGCAACCCGATCCCAATATCATATCAATATTTGTTGCGACGTACAACCTGATCCCTTTATTAATTCTTTTTAATAATATTGCGGCGAGCAACCCATTCTAAATATCAACTCATTAACATGAGTAACTCAACACTACTCAATTCTGTAATCTCAGCACAAAGGAAATAAAGCGTATAGAACCTCAAGGAACGACCAATACAAGCAGGGAATAACCAATACCTCTTATTCACAAACCTCGACAAATTACATAATCAGAATAGCGTTATAAAAAGCAACAATAATGTAAAAATAATAAAAATAAATAAAAACATGAGTCAATAAAGACATACAATTAATACAGATAGGAACATATAGAAAGTAAGAGTGTGGAATGAATAAATCGAAACAAGTAGCAATTAAATAATAGATAACAAGTAAGGCAAGGATAACAAGCAAGAATCAGATAGCAATCAAAGCATACAACGAATTATAATATGAAATAAATGACTGACGGTGTAAAGTTGAATAGCCCAACCCGCATGCTTTAACCCATGACAATGCATATACATATGTCACCTCGCATATATGTTGTCCACACATATAGTTTGCATAGAAAATAGACCAAGCACATCTTAAATCCCTCTAGTCAAAGTTAAACAAGACGCTTACCTCTTTTCATAATCAAATCAATTACCAATCACAGCTTTTCCTTTCGAAAAAGCCACTAAACCAACAAAATCTAGCCAAATATCATT
This sequence comes from Nicotiana glauca, assembly GCA_026770625.1. Classification (NCBI taxonomy): domain Eukaryota; kingdom Viridiplantae; phylum Streptophyta; class Magnoliopsida; order Solanales; family Solanaceae; genus Nicotiana; species Nicotiana glauca. The sequence continues at coordinate 35,950 of MU664945.1, forward strand.
TAAATTTTCAAAATAAGTTGTAGAAACTACCCATAAATGAAAAAGGTTCAATCTTTAGCTAAATTAGAAAATCAATAAAAGTCAACACCAAGGCCGCTTGGTCGAAATTCGAGATACAGATCAAAACTCGTTCACCCATTCACCACCAAACTCAGTGATGTGATTTATTTTAAATTCGACCTCAATTTGAGGTCTAAATCTCAAATTTTTAAAATTTCTAAATTCTACCCAAACTCCCTAATTTCTATCATGAAATTCCTAGATTTGATGCTAAAAACTCTTGAAAAGTAATGGAATTGACTTAAAACTAGTTAAAGTTACTTACCAATGATTTTGGGTAGAAAAGCTCTCAGGAAAATCACTTCTAGAGTGTTTGGAGTTGAAAAATAATGTAAAATGAGCTAAGTTCTGATTTTTTCCTCTTTTACTCAGTTGCAGACGTCGCATTTATGAACGCTTGATCGCAAATGGGATGTCCGCAAATGTGAGAGCACTGATTGTGAATGCAAATAGTTCATCAGATGCACAGAAGTCTCAAATGCGACAGAACCTACGCGTTAGTGAAGGACACCCCCTTTACATATGCGAGCCAAGCTTCCCAAATGCGAAGCTGCCCAAGGCTACACCACATCACAAAGACGATGCTAGAGTCACAAAAGCGAACACACTAAACCTCGTAAAACCGACTCATTATACGCAAATGCAAAAACCGAGCCCCTAGCACATGCTCACAAATGCGATCACTTGACCGCAAAAGCGAGATCTGCAATTGAACACCAGCAACTGAAATGCACCAGGTATTCCGAATCAATCTGCAACGCTTCCGAAACTTACCTGAGCCTCTGGGTCTCCAAACCAAACATGCACACAAGTGTAATAACATCTTACAAACTTGCTCGCTGCCTCAAATCGCAAAATAACGCCAAATAACAAGAATCGATCATCGAAATTCAAGAATTTCAACTTTAAAACTCGAACCCCAATTAAACGTGCATGCAAATCTAAAAATATCATACGATCCTACCGGAATCATTAAAACACCGATCCAAGGTTGTTTACCAAGAATGTTGACCGTGGTCAAAGCCTCATTTGAAGTCAAAAATTATATTTTCTTCAAAATTTTACGTCATTTTTTTCGAAAAACGAGATGGACCACGCATGCAAATCAAGAAATATTAAATAAAGCTATGGGAGGTCTTGAAACACTGAAATTAAGGCTAGTATTCAAATCGACCTATTGGGTGTCACAATTAGCTTAATAAAGTAGTGCATTATTTTCCTTCACAGTGGAGCTAAAAAGTTATTTTAAGTCTAACTATTATTTCCAATTATTTTCGTAGCATTTTACTTAACGTGGTAGCTTTAATATCCATCCGTGGTTTGGGGTCATATAGTAACAATTGATGCTGTAGTTTAAAGATATGTCTCATTCCAATGAATCACATGTGTGGTCTCAAATATGCCGACGGAAAAGTACTTTCTCAATCGAGGATACCAAAGGCCCTACGTTGTCTCAAAATTGCTCCCGTCATACAAGTATTGCCCCATTTTTGTCATAGTGTTTGACTGACTATTCTGTTCATGATCACTTTTACTACAGCTTCATGCTCCTAGAGCTTGTGATGTTAATTTGTATCAAATGTTGTGATTCTTATCAATTCTAGCTAGGCAGTTCGTTCTGCAGCATTTTACACATGAAGAACAAAATCATCAAAGGCAAGCTATCCATTGGATTACGCAATCAGCAAGTCAAAAAGCACGCATATCATGTTAACTAACATAGATTTCACTACAAGAATTAGGGATTTGCTAAAAGTAATATTTGCGCAAGATTAAATATACGTTAGATAATAGTACAAAGGCAAATCACCAAGCACAAAGTATAAATCTACAAGAACTCTTTTTATGTGCCTGTCAGTTCTTCTCCTTGACGCATGCTTCCTCGTCGATCCATCATTCTCCTCCGCGAGTGAATGACTAGAAGTACTTGAAACAGTTCTTCTCAAACCTGCTTTCCATTACCTGAAAAAGGATATTACAAAAGGGAGAGAGAGAGAGAGATAGAGATGTAAAAGAAAGCCTTTGTACATAGTACAATTTCAGGATGTCCATATATAGTGTTTCTTCGTAACGTTGTCGGAAGAAAGTACTGTCTACATTCATGCAGTAGTACGAACAATCTGGTTGATCAAGCTTCTTTTTAGTTTATGTCGTTTATCATGTTCTTATAATGTTTCTTCGTTCAACTTCTTGCTTGTAATTTGTAAAGCTCCATACGATTAGTAGCTCCAAAGAAAAGAGCATTTTTACTTTTTAATTTGTGTGCGTGAAACTGCATATTCAAGTAATCTGCTAATGGCAGATTCCAAATGGAAATTAAACAACTACAAATTCAACAAGGAAAATTATCTCCTTTATAGGAAATAACTCAAGATACATGTGGAATATCATATAGACTTCTTAGGTTTATTATTTCTCTATAAGGTCTTTATCAGCAAAGCGGATATTTTTCAGAAAGATTAAGGGCACACCAGCCAAAAGTAATTAGCATTTGAAATTAAAGGAGTTAGATGAAAAATGACCAGATACAGAGGTTCTTGGTTTTAGTACTCAATCATGATTAAGCGTAACTGTCTTTTTTCTGAATTTATCCCTAGTCGGTGTACATAGGTCGGGTTGGTACGGATTTTACAATTACTAAACCAAATCAATTGTGTCGGATTATTAAATTTAAAGATCAAACCAAACCAATAAAATTCGGGTTTTTCACTCTCGAGTTTTCTCGAGTTTTCTCGGGTTTTCGGGTTTTTTCGGATTTTTTTCCCGTAAAATTTTCGTAGAACAAAACATATAAATTATGCTCAAAATATTTCTTTAGTCCTAGTAAGATACAACTATATAAAGTATTTTCCAAGAAAATAATACAAAATATGATATGTCATGGCATTATCCTAAAATATTCAACAATAAAGATAATAAAATTATGTAATATAAATATTGCTAATTAAAAAGGCATAATAAAAATAAACATAATCTAAAATTACTAAATCATGTTAAAATAAGGGAGTATTAAATACATGACTAAATTCTAAAGAAAAAATAAAAATAGGTTATGCATTTTTATCTAAATTATTGCAAAACAAAATATAGATATTCAATACATTC
>MU664945.1:44400-55146 GCA_026770625.1 Nicotiana glauca
CACATGCCCGAGTCCCATATTTTTCTACGGACCTTCCGAGACCGTCCAATCTCGGGTCCGAGTCCGTTTACCAAAAATGTTGACCAAAGTCAACTATAATCATATTAATATAAAAATTCTTCAATTTTTTCACAGAATTCACATATTTCAACACAAAAATTTTCCGGTTATGCGCCCGGACTGCGCACTCAAATCGAGGAGATAGAAAATGAGGTTTTCAAGGCCTGGGAAGCACAGAACAGATGAGAAAAATAGGTGATGAACCTTTGGGTCGTCACAATATAGCTTGACATATTTGTTGGGAGAAGTAATTACTTATCAATATAAAACTGGATATAATTGAATAGGGTAATTACACTCACTAATTCTCAAGGGAATGTGAGAATTGATTATTAATTACACCATATAATTAATAAAATGCAAATGTAATTTTTCTATTTTTTTATTTACCTTTTTGCCATATATATTAAAAATGAGTACTATTCTTTTTCACTATTTCTTTTCCATTTCTTCAATTTTCAAATATATATTTTTTTTAAGGGAAATACGGAGATGATATTACTAAAAGAAAGATTACATAGTCATTACGTAGTCCCTGACGATGTTACCATTGCCTAACTTGGCAAGCTTGTTACAAACACCGGAAATAAGATAATTAGTACTATTACTAGTTTCATGCTTGTCCTTGGACAGTTGAGAATCAACAAAAAGGGGTGGATGTGCATGGTAAAAACATTTAGTAGGGATAAAGTTTTTCACTGCTTCCTTCACCAGTAGGCGTGCAACTGTATTTCCTTCTTTGAAGTTATGTCTTAGAGTTGGGATCTAGAACTGGTGCATTAACAACCTGCATTATATTAAAATGTAATGTTAGAAAGGATTTGGTTTTTTCATAAAGAAGGTTGATGATTTCCGTCGAGTCTGTTTCTATCTCTATTTTGGGGAACTTCATTTCCTTTGCTATCTTTAAACCCTCATGCATAGCCATTAGTTCAGTTTGCATGGCTCGATTGATGGAAGCAAATTATCCAATTTACATTGCTGTTTTTAAATACTCCACCTAGACCAGCTTCTAACGTGAATTTTGAAAGGTTCCATTAATGTTTAACTTGATAGTTCCCGCCGAAGGTTTTTCCCACTTGATCTTAATCAAAATCTTTTTTTCCTTGAAAGAGTTTTTTTCCGTGAAAAAAGTAAATTCCCAGGCTTGTTGGAAAACTTTATTGGCATGAAGATCAACGTCTTGATTGTTAAAGTTATTGTTATTTCTATTTTTTCAAATATTCTAAAGAGAGAATGGAAAAGTGGTCTTCCAGCTTGTAGAATGGCTGCTATTCTGAAAGAATAAATCCCTTAGGTTAATCAGCAAGTGACGATTATTTTCGATAGGATGGATTGGAATACCCATACTATTCCAAAATCGCCTAGTACCTAGGCAACGTAGAAAAATATGTTGTATATCCTCCACATTTTCCTTACAAACCGTGCATGTGACATCTATATTAATACCATATGGGCTAATAGGGCTCTGCTGGATATACGGTTATGCATACGTTGCCAAAGAAAAAAATTATTGGGACAGTATAGGTCCTAAATCCAGCTAAAGATGGAAGTTGAGGTGTTACCAGGATTTAAGAGGTTGTAACTGGATTTGGTAGTAAATAAATCATTTATATTAGAGCTCCAACTCATAATGTCCCTTTTTAGGACCTTATTGGGTATTGGTGTTCAAAAAATCTTGTTCTTTATATTAGAAGGCAATTGATAATAGGTAAATTAGACTATAATTAGACCCTAAAATCCCACATTTTTGTATAGCTTTTACGGTAAAAAGTGATAACAAAATGCTCTGATAAGTATTTTTCATGCTTTGCAAGCTATATCCAATAAAAGAAGCATGTGGAGTACTTTTGGGATCAATTACGGAGAAAAGGAGGCCAATCATACAATATCCACAAAGTGCACCAAGCGAAGGAACAAAAACAGAACTGAAGCTGCTCTTCCGCTATCCGGGTGTAACCGCAGTAGGACCGCAGCAGAACACTGCTGCAGATTCTGAAGGCCACTCTGGTCGCGGTCCTGGCGTAACCACGGTAGGACCGCGGCAGGACGCATAAACTTCAGGGACCAAAGTTCAAAATACATGATTTTAAGCCCTAAACTTTATATTAAACGAAGGAAGCCGGCCAAGAATGGAGAAAATGATTTTTGGAAGTGAAAAACATCATAAAGCAGGGCAAGGGGCAAGGAGGATCATCGGGCGTCAATCTTTAATCTTCTTCTTTGTTCTTTTACCTTTGAATATGAATTCTTTTGTGATTTTTGTTATTTTCATGAGTAGCTAACTTTTCTAATCTAAGGTTTTGGTGAAACCCGTTGGGGATGAATTGGTTGTTATAATTAATATAGATTTGAATTAGTTTAATCTCTAATTTTTCAACTATGTTTGATTGTGGTTAATTGAAATGATCCTCAATTAGCCGTTCCTGTTTATTATGTATCTGCTTGAGAGAGAGAGCATATTTAGGTAGTTGTTTGAACAACATCACTCCAGGAGTATAGGCGAGAGTCATAACCGAGGGTTTAGAGGTTGGATTAGAGATAACGATACCTCGGGTGCGATCTAAGTAAACTGTAATGCGAATCTAGCTAGCGTAGCTTAAGACAGTGCGTATGGTATATGTGTGATGTGTGTGGTGATAAAAATGTTCCTGAGAGCAAGTTATGTGCACCAACTCAATCTTTTTTGTGGAATATGTGTGATGTGTGTGGTGATAAAAATGGTCACTTTTATGGTTGTTCTTATATTTCTTATCTTCCCCCAACCCCTTACTATGATGGTTCTACATTTTCTTGTGAAGTTAATAGGAACAAAGAACTTGGGGATGCAGATCTGAAGGAGATCACGGATATGCTAAAGTGCCTTCTGGAACAAAACAATGAGAAACAATTGCACATAGAAAGGCAAGAGGCAACTATTCGCAAGTTGGAGACTCAATTGAGTTAAGTGGTTGGAGCTTTTAATGCTCAACAAGCCAATATTGAGGATAGTAGACAAGAAGAGCATGAATTTGAGGTGTTAATTGGGGAGGTCAGAGTAGAACATCAACAACCTAGCCAACTACAATTTNTTTGGATGATGATATGAAAATAGAGTCATCTGAACCAATCAAAGAGTCAAGGAACGAGGAACAAGGTGCATATATTCTGGAATTCTTCTTGCTAGAAAGTTGGGATTACATACCTCATACAAAGGTCAATGAGTGAAGAATACTACATTATTTCCTTGCGCCAGTTAGATCCGCTCCACCGCCCCATGACCATAATCATAAGCTTGAATCAAAACTTGGGATTCAATTCATAAGCTCGAGGTAGAGGCAAAAAAGTTATTCACGTCGTGCCGCGACGTTAAATCAAACGCTTGTTGGGAGGAAACCCAGCTTTATTGCTTTCTTTTATTTATTTTTTATTGTATTATTTTTGTAGTGCCCATTTTTTATTTTTCTAGGAGCATGGAAATCAAAGATATTGGAAGGATGCAACAGCAAACCAAATGGTTGGAACTAAGTGTGAGGTACCCGCACGAAGGACCAAGCCTGGGAGAAGTCCGAGTACCCCATGAGTTGCTAGTGCTTCGGCCTTTGGCCTACTAGGAAGTTTCTTTTACCATCTTATTAGTATGGTGTGCATTGGGGATAATGCACAATTTTAAGTGTGGGGTGAGGTGATTGTCTGGGTGACTTTCTATGCTATTTTAGTTGTGTTAGTTTAATTGAATAATTTTTTAAAAAAATAAAAGATTGGACTTTTCCCGACGATGGATATATTAGACAGTTTTCTTTAGGGAAGTAAGTCTAAAGAAAATACCAAAAAGATTTTTTATTTTTTTAGGTAGTGTAGTAACTCCCCCTTGGTTTTTCTTTGGGCCACGGTTCTTTTTCAAGGGTTTTATTTGAACCGGGTGTAGTTAGTTTTTTTTTTTGGGAGTAGGAGCCATTGTGTTGTGCTTTGAATTGAAGCAATATCTCTTGACTTGGTTAGGCCTTGAGAATAGTGAGTACTTTGGTTGTGACTTTTATGCTCAGTTTTTGACTCTTGTAGAAGTAACTTAAATTGTATTATCTTAACTTTGCTTAACTACTTTGACTAGAGTGTCTATGAATCCAATCATGAGTGAGTTATGTTCCATGTGTGTGTAAGGCTTTGCATTATTCAGTGCATTGCATTTGATGTCTAGAACTTGCCCTGTGTGTTTGCAAAGCGAAATAGTAGTGTTGTTCAGTCTTGGAAGTGATATAGGCATTTTCTTGTAGAGCCACATATGTATATTTTACCCACCTAATTATTATGTATCGTAGTTAATTAACCTCTTTGAGTCTATAATCCTTTTTCTTTGGCAACCACATTACAAGCCTTACCCATTTATTTGAATTAACCATCTATTTGAACCTTCTACCTCTCATCAGCACTTGAATTGTTATGAACTTTGTAAAAGTTAAAGTGTGGGGTGGTTGATTTGGCTTTTGAGTGGAACTAATTGAATAAGGAGAAAGGTGCACTATTTTGAAAAAGCAAGAGCCACTTGAATTGAAAAAAAATATAGTTGGATTGTTGTGGAAAAAAAATTTCTTGATAAGTGGTGGCTCTTGACGTAAGTGTTCTTAAAGAAGAATGGGGTAATTTATATTGATGTGAAGGTGGAATGTTGGTTTGAAATAAGTATGGGGTTTAAATGTTAAAATGTATGTATTAAAGTGCTTAGGGAGGTGTAGTCACACTTATATCTAAATGTACCCTACCCGTCCCGTAGCCTACATTAAAACCAAATAAAGTCCTAATTGATCCAAGATTGAATGAGCTCGATTAGCAGAGTAGTACACTACGGGCAAGCTTATGGTACATCTTTTGTGACATATGAATGTTATTTCTCAAAGTGAGTAAATTCTTTCTATCTTGAGTTCCTAAGTGTTCTTAAATTTTATTGTGTGGAACTACTCTCTTGTAAGTGTGAGGGCACTTGATTCATGAAGAAAAGATAATGTCAGTGACCTCTATGTTAGAGTAAGTAGGTGAGTTCTGAATAATGCATGAAACTTGTGAGTCAAATGTTGAGGTGAAGATGTTACATTTTTGTGCTTAGTCTATTTTAAATACTCTTGGTGTGATGAGTTAGGAGAATTGTTTAAAAAGGTCGTGTCTATAAAAAAAAGTGTAGTTTGATTGCTCGAGGACGAGCAATAGGTTAAGTGTGGGATGTGGATAATAGGTAAATTAGACTATAAATAGGCCCTAAAGAATCACATTTTTGTATAACTTTTACGGTAAAAAGTGATAACAAAATGCTCTGATTAGTGTTTTTCATGCTTTGCAGGCTATATCCAATAAAAGAAGTTTGTGGAGTACTTTTGGGATCAATTACGGAGAAAAGGAGGCCAATCATATAATATCCACAAAGTGTACCAAGCGAAGGGACAAAACCAGAACTGAAGTTGGTCTGTCGCTGTCCAGGCGTAACCGCGGTAGAACCGCGGCAGAACACTGCTGCAGATTCTGAATGCCACTCTAGCCACGGTCCTGGAATAACCGCAGTAGGACCGCGGCAGGACGCGTAAACTTCAGGGACCAAAGTACAAAATACGGGATTTTAAGCCCTAAACCCTATATTAAACGAAGGAAGCCAACCAAGAAAGGAGAGAATAATTTTTGGAAGTGAAAAACATCATAAGGAAGGGCAAGAGGCAAGGAGGATCATTGGGCATCAATCTTTAATCTTCTTCTTTGTTCTTTTACCTTTAAATATGAATTCTTTTGTGATTTTGTCATTTTCACGAATAGCTAACTTTTCTAATCTAAGGTTTTGGTGAAACCCGTTGGGGATGAATTGATTGTTATAATTAATATAGATTTGAATTAGTTTAATCTCTATTTGTTCAACTATTTTTTGATTGTGGTTAATTGAAAGGATCCTCAATTAGACGTTCCTATTTATCATGTATTTGCTTGAGAAAGAGTGTATATTTAGGTAGTTGTTTGAACAACATCACTCCCGAAGTATATGCGAGAGTCATAACCGAGGGTTTAGAGGTTGTATTAGAGATAATGATACCTCGGGTGCGATCTAAGTGAACTGTAACGTGAATCTAGCTAGCATAGCATGAGAGAGTGCGTATAGTAAATTATCATAATTGCTTAAGAGAGATTTATGATTGATGAAGAGTTCCTAAACCCTATATTAAACGAAGGAAGCCGGCCAAGAAAGGAGAGAATGATTTTTTGAAGTGAAAAACATCATAAGGAAGGGGAAGAGGCAAGGAGGATCATTGGACATCAATCTTTAATCTACTTCTTTGTTCTTTTACGGTTTAGAGGTTGGATTAGATATAACGATATCTCGGGTGCGATCTAAGTGAACTGTAACGTGAATCTAACTAGCGTAGCTTGAGAGAGTGCGTATAGTAAATTATCATAATTGCTTGAGAGGGATTTATGATAGCTGGAGAGTTCATGATTAATAGAGGCAACTAAGTCAAAGCTATATGAAACATACAACTAATGAAATCAACAACGAGGAAAACCATTACCTTAGACTTTTATTCCAATTATTTACAATTCAAGCATAGTTAGTTTTCAGCTATTTATTTATTTTCAATCTTGTCTTCTTAGTGATATTAAACATATACAGCTAAGCCTTAGTTCTCTGTGGGATTCGACTCCGGGCTTTTAGACTGGATTATATTTGCAGCGACAACTTATCATTTTTAGGACTAGAGTTGGGCTTGATCAGCAATTCAAAGAGATATTAGAAAGATCCCATTAGCCTTCCGTGATAATATTCTTTATGGTAATATTATGATGTTCTTTACTAAGAGGGCCATATATGGAGTTTCTAAGAGTGTTGGAATTGTGTATCCATTTGGAGGTCCAAATGTTAATTTTGGAATTAATATAGGGATCCCATAAGGTGACTTCATTACAAATTTTTCAACTTTTTAGAATAGCCTTCCAAATGAAAGACGTTTTAATAAAAGAACTTTTGCTGGCATATTTGTAAGAAATGAGTTGAGCCCATGGGGTACCGGGGTTTCATAATAATCTCCATGTGAGGCCTGTTAATAAGAAAATATTTTTGGAAACGGTTGTGCGTGTGCCAAGAGCACCCCCAATTTTACTTTTCGTGACTATTTGCCAATTCACCAAGTGTAATTTCTTTGAATTCTTGGTACAAAGCCAAATGAAATCCCTTTGAATTTTCTCAATTTGATTAAAAAAAATTTTACTGGGTGAGAAGTATATTGCATGGAGTGTGTGGTAATAGCACCTAAGATGCTTGTGCCCAAGGTTGTTCTACTGGCCATATTTGGGAAGGAACATTTCCAATGAGACAGTTTATTTTGCAATTTGAAAGTCTCTAGGTTTTGGATTGTGGTTTAAAATTGAAAATTCCAGATATTTCCCAAATTCATGATTCAATTTCATACCAAAAAGATTTGTGAAGTAAGAGGAAATTGCTGAGGGGCAGGTTTTTGAGAGGATGATTTAGACTTAAGGTAATTGATGGATAGTCCCAATTCTTAACAGAAAAATTTCAAAGAAGATTTTATGCATTGATCAGTTTTTGTGTTAGCCTTGCTTATTAATGTAATATCATCCGCAAACAAAACATGAGGGAAGGAGGGTCATTTATGGGTGGTTTTAATCGGATTCCAACTCAAAATATCCACTTGATGATTAATAGTCTTGAGAGTAACTTAAGGAAAAGGATAAATATATATGGAGATAAAGGGTGTCATTGGCGAATACACCGACTAGCACTAAAGAAATCAGTTGCGGTACCATTCACTAGAATCCTTATTGAGCTAGTGCAAATACAATGCATAATTAATTTAGAAATTTTTTGGTGAAATTTAAAATATTTTAAAGTTCTATAAATAAACGACCATTCGAGTCTATCAAAGGCTTTCTTTTGGTCTATTTTTAATTAACATGTCAAAATTTGAATTTTTTGAACTACGGAGGTTATTCATTAATTTCTGGATAATAATGATGTTATCACCAGCTCTTCTATTTTTAATGAAGCTGGACTGAAGAGAACTAATGGCAGGAAATTCTTGATCCTGTTGGCAATGATTTTTGTGATAATTTTGTAAGATTTATTACAGAACAATAGGCCTAAAGTTTTTTAGGTTATTTGCATTAGCAAATTCGGGAATGAGGCATATAAAGGTTTCATTTGTACTAGTATGCAATTCTTGGGTTTTAAAAATATTGTGGAAGTAATTAATGACAGAAGTTCTAATAACGTGCCAATATTTATAAAAATGGATGAATTCATCCAGACCAGGGACTTTGAAAGGTTTGAAAGAAAAAATGACCATAAAAATTTACACTTCATAAGGAAATGTCAAGGTTGGTTAAATCATTAGTGTTGTGACATTTTGGATCATTGAGAATAGCGTTCTTGTGGATGATGAATTTGGAGATTGTAAAAGCAGTTTGAAAGAAACTGAGAATGTGGTCCAGTATTAATTTAGGGTTAGTGATCCATTCACCGTTATTATTGGTGAAGTACATAATAGCATGTGACATTTACGATTAGAGGCCATTAAGTGATAGAATTTTGTGTTGGCATCACCATCATTTATCCAAAAAATTCTAGAGCGCAGTTTCCAAAAGTCTTGTTCCATTTTAAAAATATTATTGTACTCTAATTATAATTGAGTTTCTAAGTCTTGTAAGAAAAAACTTCTTTGGTATGAGGGAGAAGATTGAATCCCGTTTATCCTAGCTAATAATCTTTTTTCCTTTTTGTATATATCTCCAAAGATATTATTTTTTTATTTGATAACCGTGTTTGAAAGATTTATGCTCACTAATAAAGGTATTGTTAGTCCAACATTGTTTCACAATATTAACGGGGTGTCTAATGATTTCCAATCTAAATGATTTATTCCTATAATTAACATTTTTGGGGTGAGTTGCATTAATAGAGGATTATGGTCAGAATGGGTCTTAGGGAGGTGTATAACCACATCCTTAGGAAATAAATATAGTCAACTATTGTTAACAAAATTCCTACCAAGCCTTTCCATAAATAATGCCTTAAATCTTTTTCTATTATTGGACCAGGTATATTTACAATCTTTATAACCTAGGTCCATAAGATTACAATTGTTAATATTATTCCATAAGGAGTTACTACGCATATGGTTAATGGGATTTCCACCCAAATTTATCATTAACACTAAATATATCATCAAAGACTTCCCCTAATAATAACAAGGGCCCGTATTGTTATTATGAGTATTTTTAATATTATTCTATAAAAGCATGTCTATTTTCTAGTTTGGTGCTTGCATATATTGAGGAAAATAACCAAGTAGTTTGAGAACTGTTACCTCAACAGTAACATATTTTTTGGTTCCTTCTAACAAAGTTGTAGACTTTTACAATGCTAGCATCCCATATTATCACCATTCCACTAGCTTGACCCTTTACTGCAACCTCGATTGTTTCGAAAATAGAAAGTCATTCAAGAGGGTAATATGATTTTCCATACGTATTTCTAATAGTGTAATCATGCAAGATTTATGTGTGTCGCACCTCCTTTTTGCGCTACCGCACCCCGCGAAGGGCGTGGTAAAGGGAGTTTTTCCAATTAAATGACAATCAAAACTGGATTCGTTTATTAAGAGATTCAGAGTCGCCACTTGGAAGATTTATGGTGTCCCAAGTCACCGGTGGAATCCCGAATCGAGGAAAGGTTTGACTCTATTTAACAGTCCGCGAACCAGAAATCCGGATAAGGAATTATGTTAACCCGGGAGAAGGTGTTAGGCATTCCCGAGTTCCGTAGTTCTAGCACGGTCGCTTAACTATCATATTCGGCTTATTTATCTAATTTTTAAACATGCTCAAACCTATGTGCAAATTTTAGCCTTTAACCGCTTTTAATATTATTTTAATGAAAATTGCAACGTCGTGAAAACACATCTCAAACCACGTCACATCAATGTACCCGTGATTATTGACATATTTCGACTCCATTGAGATTTGGATTTGGGTCACATAAATGTGCACCCGAGTTTAAGAAGGTAAAATTATTAATACGCGCCTAAAGGGACTAGCGCGTTATTATTTTGGGGGAGGCCATGAAATTCACTAAACGGCCAATCCCGAAATCTAAGCATTTTTAATATATACATTTATGAGGGCTCCGCATTTCGCGTTTTATTTGGCGAAGCTCGTCTCATTTATTTTAAAAGGATTGTCCTAAAGTAAACTACGATTTTGATTTTTTTTATTTTTTGTCTCTAATAATAAACAAAAAAAACCTAGTTAATTAATCATTATTTAAGGATTACTACATTTAAATTTCGAGTCTTTTATTAGAAGCACATTTTTTTTAAAGCAAAATATGTGGACCATCCAATTAACGAAGATACTAGAACAAAGTGCAAAGCATTGTGATTTAATGAGGCTGCCCAAAAATGAAATCCATACCAAACATGGAACTATTAATTCAATTATTTGCACACAATTACAAATTCAACAAAGCATCAACTAGCATTGTATTTCAACATCCCATATACATATTACCAAAGGAAAATACGAGGGACATGGAGAAGAGATGACCTACTTGTGATTAACGTCTAATGCGTTGGAACTGCGACGGAACCTCGACGGCGAACTTCTACCTCGGAACCGCTGAACATCGGTTGATTTCGAGGTTGTTTTCGGCTATTTTTC
>MU664945.1:55750-92875 GCA_026770625.1 Nicotiana glauca
TTCTACAATTGATGAGTAAAAATACAACATGACTATTTTTTATGATTTTTCTATTTATTTTCAAATAATAACTTTATTAATTAATCTTAAATATAAAATAAAATCCTAAATGCAGATGAAATATATTTTTTATATTTTTATGATTTGAAATAAATGTCAAAGTTAATCCTAATTAATTAAACTAAACATGAAACTATTTTTGTATTATTTTTTTTTTTTTACATTTTTATGAAAACTACATAAACTAAAATATTTTTTGTAATTTTTATTTTTTCTTGTAATAAAAAAAAGTAAAATTGAGGTGAAATAGATATATTAGATCTAAATTAAATATTTTACCCAAAACTGTGAAAATTCTTAGGGAGGCTCAAAAATCACACGTCTACAGCTGTCCCTCTTTGACTGGAAACACAAAGAGCTTTCAGACAAAGAACGACTAGACATGTATTTTGACTCGACCCTTATTTGGAAGGACTAGAACTAAGGGAAAGGAAGAGAGTGTCACCGAGCCCTGTTATTTGAGCTGCCTACATATCCTTGGCTATAAAGGAATCAGGCCACGTGTAGTTTAGGGGTGAGTGAGACGATGGAGTATACCGAGGTGATGAGCCGATCGAAGTGCCATTCCATCGAGGTTCCAGTCTGTGGTCCTGCCATTATATCAAAATCAAAATTTGAAAAAGACAAACTAAGCACATCAGCTACTAGTTACAAGGTTCCTATCTATGAGTCTTCTAAAGCTTGATCTCGAGTCTTGAATGGTGCTTCATGTGGACTCTGATCTGAACATTGATACTTGCCAGTTGTAGGTACTAGTTCATCCTTTTCGGCTTTCTGGATCAGGACCGGGTATGCAGTTCTTGTGACCTTGGCCATGTCTTGAGCATATCACATTCTCCACTTCTGCACTTTGGATTCACCTTTTTTCTTTCTCATTTTTTTTTCTTTTTTTCTTTATGACTAACTTTTTTTGATCATCTCAGACTATGGGCTCGCATTCTTGAGGCGAGCTTCTGCTACTTCTAATTTGGTTTGAATGCTGGGGATTTTTGTCGTAACGCTCCGCTCTCCGGGCGGGATCCTACAACCAAAACAAACAAAACAAATAAAATTTCCTACCCAGCTTGCACTAGGAAGATTTGTGAGTCGTTAGCAAAATTGTAAACCACTTATACTACTGATGCAATGATGATACTAAGCTAATCCTAGAGTAGGATGTGCATCTCTTACGAGTATAACCAAGAACTTTGACTAGCAAATGTGTCTAGCTAAAATAAAACCTGAATGAACTAAACTTAGGAAGTGCGTCTCCTAAAGATGAATTTAAATGGGCAAAACTAGGAATTGCGTCTCCTAAGAATGTAATACTACTTTAGGAAGTGCGTCTCCTATGACTGAACTATTATTTTAGGAAGTATGTCTCCTAAAGGAATAACTTGAAAGACCTAAACTAGGAAGTGTGTTTCCAACTAATGAACTATTAATTTAGGAAGTGTGTCTCCTATGAGTAAAACTTCAACGAACCAAACTAGGAAGTGTGTATCCTATGAATGAAATATTAATCTAGGAAGTGCGTCTCCTAAAAATAAAACTGTCAATTTAGGAAATGCGTCTCCTATGGTAGAACTGGAATGAACTAAACTAGGAAGTGCGTCTCCTAGGGGTGAATTTAAATTTAGGAAGTGCGTCTCTTATGGATAAAAATAAGCTTAGGAAGTGTGTCTCTTATGGATAAAAATAAGCTTAGGAAGTGTGTCTCTTATGGATAAAAATAAGCTTAGGAAGTGTGTCTCTTATGGATAAAAATAAGCTTAGGAAGTGTGTCTCTTATGGATAAAAATAAGCTTAGGAAGTGTGTCTCTTATGGATAAAAATAAGCTTAGGAAGTGTGTCTCTTATGGATAAAAATAAGCTTAGGAAGTGTGTCTCTTATGGATAAAAATAAGCTTAGGAAGTGTGTCTCTTATGGATAAAAATAAGCTTAGGAAGTGTGTCTCTTATGGATAAAAATAAGCTTAGGAAGTGTGTCTCTTATGGATAAAAATAAGCTTAGGAAGTGTGTCTCTTATGGATAAAAATAAGCTTAGGAAGTGTGTCTCTTATGGATAAAAATAAGCTTAGGAAGTGTGTCTCTTATGGATAAAAATAAGCTTAGGAAGTGTGTCTCTTATGGATAAAAATAAGCTTAGGAAGTGTGTCTCTTATGGATAAAAATAAGCTTAGGAAGTGTGTCTCTTATGGATAAAAATAAGCTTAGGAAGTGTGTCTCCTATGGTTGAAACTTCAATGGCTCAAACTAGGAAGTGCATCTCCTATGAACAAACTATTGATTTAGGAAGTGCGTTTCCTATGGTTGAACTTGAATGAACTAAACTAGGAAGTGTGTCTCCTAAGGGTGAATTTAAATTTAGGAAGTGCGTCTCTTATGGATAAAAATAAACTTAGGAAGTGTGTCTCTTATGGATAAAAATAAACTTAGGAAGTGCATCTCCTATGGGTGAAACTTTAATGATTTTAAACTAGGAAGTGTGTCTCCTATGAATGAAATCTTAGTTCAGGAATTGTGTCTCCTATACATGAAAATAAACTTAGGAAGTGCATCTCCTATGGGTAAAAATAAACTTAGGAAGTGTGTCTCCTATGGGTGAATTTAAATTTAGGAAGTGTGTCTCATGTGGATGAAACTTCAATGGCTCAAACTAGGAAGTGTGTATCCTATGACCGAACTATTGATTTAGGAAGTGTGTCTCATATGGTGAAAATAAACTTAGGAAGTGCATCTCCTATGGATAAAAATAAACTTAGGAAGTGCATCTCATATGGGTAAAAATAAACTTAGGAAGTGCGTCTCTTATGGGTAAAATAAACTTAGGAAGTGCGTCTCCTATGGGTGAATTTAAATATAGGAAGTGCATCTCCTATAGGTGAAACTTCAATGGCTCAAACTAGGAAGTGTATCTCCTATGACCGAACTATTGATTTAGGAAGTGTGTCTCCTATGGTGAAAATAAACTTAGGAAGTGCATCTCCTATGGATAAAAATAAACTTAGGAAGTGCATCTCCTATAGGAAAAAATAAACTTAGGAAGTGCATCTCCTGGGGCTGAAACCTTAATGATTTTAAACTAGGAAGTGTGTCTCCTATGGATGAAATCTTAATTTAGGAAGTGCGTCTCCTATGCAAGAAAATAACCTTAGGAAGTGTATCTCCTATGAAGAAAAAATAAACTTAGGAAGTGCGTCTCCTAGGGGTAAAAATAAAATTAGGAAGTGCGTCTCCTATGGGTGAAACTTTAATGATTTTAAACTAGGAAGTGCATCTCCTATGAATGAAATCTTAATTTAGGAAGTGCGTCTCTTATGCATGAAAATAACCTTAGGAAGTGCATCTTCTATGGGTAAAAAAATAAACTTAGGAAGTGCGTCTCCTAGGGGTAAAAATAAACTTAGGAAGTGTGTCTCCTATGGGTGAAACGTTAATGATTTTAAACTAGGAAGTGCGTCTCCTATGAATGAAATCTTAATTTAGGAAGTGCGTCTCCTATGCATTAACCATTTCCTTCTTCCTGAGTTACCTTCTTACAGAACTACTTTGCTTAAAAACTCGTGTTGTCTTCCCTCGAAACTACTGGGGATAACACTGTTGGGGATTATTTACTTACCTGCCGGGGAATCTCCTTTCTTCCCCTTCTTCTTCATTTTTTTTTTTTCAAAACTACTTTCTTTTATTTTTATTTTCTCTCAATACCGTTGGGGATAAAAATGTTATCAGTTGGGGATAACACTGTTGAGGAGAACACTGCTGGGGGAATTTTCCTTCAAAATCGGTGCTTCATTAATTTGGAAGCTGTTGGGGATGACACTGGCCTTTTACCTTATCTGAACACAAGTTTCACCCTTTTGTTCTGTCCGCTGGGGATACAACTTCCTTCATTAACACTTGTTATTCTGGGGATAGCACTTGTTCAAAGACCAATTCCCTTGAGGCTTGTCTTATCTTCTTTCTTCCCCAAGTGGGTACCTGACTTCCAGAAAATTTTCAAAACGAAAGGAAAATTTTCTGCCCCAGTTTTATAATCTTCCCTGTGGCATGCCGTTCCGTCATCAATGCCATTTCCTTTACCTGCTTCGAATCAAAGAAAAATTGTTAGTTTAAAACGTGGTGGTTGGTTGTGATACTCCTGCTGGGGATGGCTTTTCCCTTTCTCCTTCCCTGCTCCGCGTTCCATTACACTATCAAAACTTGTTGGGGATGATATTATTTGTTGGGGATGACATTCATGCTGGTCTTAGAACGACTTGCCCTGCTTTGCGTCGTCCGTCCATCTTGAGACTAGACTGATAACTTCCGACCTTCTTGACGTTTCACAAGCCTTTCACCGTTGTTTTCCACTTGTATCCTGGTCACCCACATTCCTATGACAGTGACCCTGCTTGAGGATCTTGCATGTTTTACTGATGAACCATTATCTTTGTTCATCCTTGCCATTGGAAATACCTTTTCTACTGGGGATATCCCCCCTTCTTTTGTGGCATATCTAGGGAACGGGCATTTCCCCGACCTTTGAGTTTCATTGGCTTTGGCCTTGAGGTCATTAACCTTCGCTTTTTGCTGGAGATATCCTCCTTGACACTGATCCATCCATTTGTCAATTTCCTCTTGCTGGGGAATATCCTTCTGGACACTGGCCTCTGCGCTTGTTCCTTCCTAGCTTATACCACTTGGATGTTCTACTCAGATCCCGTCTTGCATAATTGGAAAGCTGATGGCAGATTTTGAAGTCATTTCTCACTTGTTTTGACCAAACAGACTCTACTTGGAAAATTTTTGATGAAAGGAGAAAGATAAAAAGGAACAGAATAAAAGACAAAGTAAAGAAATGACTCTCTAACAAGAGAAAATATAAAATAAAAACCTATCAAACGCGGATATCGACTCTAATGGTCATGACATGCACATATGGCCTATCTTCCGTCGTCTATCATCTTTCAAGATCTTCATTTGGTGATTACCCATCTGATTCTCACCCTTATTTGACTTGTAGTGCCCGATGGTTTTCACTATCAAGTCTCTCTCATTTTGGTTTTCTCTCTCAGCTTTCAGTCGCCTCAAGGTGCCCATGAAGGTTTTCACCGATAAGACTCTTTCATTTGTATTACCTTTTCAGCTGGGGATTGGGGTGTTACCGATAAGACTCTCTCATATTTCTTTTCTGCTGGAGGTCAGAGTCTTTTCTGCTGGGAATCAGAGTGTTGTGTTCTGATAAGGCTTCTCTCATTTGCCCGACTCGGCCTCATTTGAAGATTGATCGGAAGGTCTTTCTTTGGACTGTAATGTGGGATTTGGATAGGGCTAGAAAGAAAAGGTATTTGAAGGCTCAAAACAAATCAATTTTGGGTTCAAAATTTACAACCTTCGGAACTAGATTTATTTACAAAAAACACAACATTTGCCCTAGTTTCTTGCTTGGGGATTTTTAATTTTTCTTTTACACTATGACCGAGCTGTGAAGCACCTACGTATCCTCTTTGAGGAATCAGGTCAAACGTAGTTCCCAATTCC
This sequence comes from Nicotiana glauca, assembly GCA_026770625.1. Classification (NCBI taxonomy): domain Eukaryota; kingdom Viridiplantae; phylum Streptophyta; class Magnoliopsida; order Solanales; family Solanaceae; genus Nicotiana; species Nicotiana glauca. The sequence continues at coordinate 61,314 of MU664945.1, forward strand.
TCATTGTTCTAATTTTCCTTTTCATGTTTCCCTTTTTTTTAATCTTTTTTTTTTATGCTTTTGTTGTTTTCTTTTTCTTCTTTTTCTCTTTTTTTTCTTTTTTCTTTATCTTCCACGTTTTTGTTTCTAATTTTTGCTACTGATTCTGAAGGAGGGGTATGAAAGAAATCAAATAAGGCTCAAAGGGTTAACGAAGGATAAGGTGTTTAGATAGCATAATAAAAGGCCTACGTCATTCCAATCTTCAAAACATGCCAAGTGCAAACAACGCAATCTTTAAAGCACTGTTGGGCAACACTCTCATTTTCATTATTATGAACGACTCCATGTCGGCATGGCAAACTTGCCTTTAACGGTTTTCTTTTTACTTGCCCCAGTTTCAAATGACTAGGTCTTCAGATAATCTCAAACCGTTTTTACTTCCTTTAAATGTCTGATCCCCTCCCATTGGTTTTACGATTAACTTTTAAGATTAGGCCACAATTATGTTCGCATGTCATGTCACTAGAGTTGACGGGAAAAAGGACTATAAAGAGAAAAGAGTTAAATCAAAGAAAAATGAGTAGAAATAACGGAAGACAGAGAATTGCATTAGACAGTGAAACGGTTCGAAGAACACGACAAACATAATAAACTGGGTAAGACCCTGTGAACAAACCTAGACAATACTAAATGAGACACTACGATCAAAAGAAAAATAAAAGGATAAAAAGGTTTGAGGTACAAGACAATATCCGGATTACAACCCTGACATAACCCGGACAGACAGAAATGACAACAAAATAAGCCACCAAGATTCCTTCTTACATGACTCTCCAATTGATAAGCCTGACATTTAACCACAAATCTGATTATCAGAATCACTATAGCCTTCTCCCATTTCAAAAGGCAAATTCCCGAGTGGATTCTCATATCCCATGTCACCAGGCATCATCCCCACAAAGTGTGCATCATGACGTGCAGGTAAAGGACTCTGTGCGATATTCTGGGTGTCACTGTCTTGGATCCTAATCAGGTTTTTCTGGATCTTGTGTTTCCGGCTCCCTACTAACCAACCACCTCAATTTCTCAATAATTCAAAACAAAATATGTTAGAATTGACTCAGCCGGTCCTTATTATTAAAAACATTTTTTTGTGTGAACTCAGTCAATCCTTATTATTATAAAAAAAAAATCCTTTTTCATTTCATTTTTTTTTCTTTTCTATTTTTCATTTTTTTTTGCTTTTTTGGTTGTGGTCGAATCTTATGGAGATTGCCTACGTATCATGATCCTGTATGAATCAGACCGTGCGTAGTTCGGGCAAATACACGGCAAACAACAATAAAACATTTTTTGAAATTTTCAAGTTTTCATAATAAAACAAACTTTGATTTTAAAAGAAAGGTTTAAAAACTTATCAAACTAACAGACTTTGACGAAAAGACGACCTACAGAATCGAAAATCAAACAACCCACATACTCTAATCAAAAGAATTACAAATTCAAAAATAAACTGACAGATTTCTTCCCCTATATACCAATTTCAACCAAATGGCTATTTTTGCAAACGTGGCTCATTCTCAATTTCTCATTAATTTTGAGGCCGGGGAGGATCTATTTTATGACACTTTTACAAACTTGTCTGTTCTTTTACGAAAATAGCCTTTCGACAACTGAAAGATACTCTAAGGTATCTCGGCAAGAACGGTTTAATACACCGCCGAAGTTGGCTCGACTTATTTTGACCAAAAATGCAAACGGCATTCACTTGCCCACTGACTCTTTCCTTATTTTAAAACTTAAAATAAAATATTGGTTTTTGCAAACACAGCCTTTCATCACCTCGGGGATGAAGATTTTAAGGTTGCGTTAGCTAATAGGACAAAATCCTAAAACAATGCTTAAAGGTGGCTGTTAATGCAAAGTCAGACTTCCGGCGTCCCTTTCGGGAACATTCGGCTATTTCTGGCAAAAACAGCATCACCGACTTATTTATGACTCTTTTTCTTGTTTTTCAAAAATAGAAAACCCGATATTACAAACACGACCTTTCAGCGCCTCGGGGACGAAGATTTTAAGGCTGTGTGGGTCAACCGGCCAAATTCTAAAAGTGACCCAAAGGTGGCCGTTTATATAAAGTCAGCCTTCCGGCGTCCCTTTCGGGAACATTCGGCTATAATTGATAAGAAAGACATCACCCGACTTATTGATAACAAGAATTAAAATTTGATATTTTTTGGCTATTTTTGCAAAAGGGGAGGTTGGACCCGACGAGGGTTGCCTACGTATCTCACATCCGGTGAGAATCAAACCAGCGTAGTTCTGCCAAATGAAACAAAGTATATTTGAAAACAAAACACACATTTTTTCCAAATCATTGGCAAATAAAACGAATTATATATATAGTTTTTATTTTAAAACACAAACTATTTTTGAAAACCAAATCACACATTTTTTACTCTTTTTTTTTTGGCAAATGAAGTAGAATATATTTTTTTTTTAAAACGTTTTTTTTTAGTGGAAAATAAAACAAACTATTTTGAAAAATAAAACTCTTTTTTTTAATTTTTTATTGACACATAAAGCAAACTATAAAAAAAAAAAATCTTTTTCACTAGCAAACAAAATAGACTATTTCATATATAAAAACTTTCCCTTTTTTTTCATCGGCAAATATATATATATATATATTCCATTTTCTCAAAAATCCCACAGCGTTTCGACACTACTTGGACATTGTTTTTTTTTCTTCTAAAAATGAGTAGTTATCTCTCTACACGGTTATTTTTTCTTTTTCACAATTTTTCCAAAATTTCCGATTTCACAAGCCGGTCATCATGCAAGTCTGAAGCAAATAAATGCGCAAAACAAACAAGATGCAGCAGAATGGTCTTTTCATTTCAGGTTACCTGTCCTAGACGGACCCAACCCCTGTGTTGAGTCCCCTTAATCAAATGCAACATGATGCAAATAAGCGTTCCTACTAGGGATCCGGCATGAAGTCAATTTATTCTAGGTTAAAACCTGGGTATGTGTTCTAGACAGTGTACCCGAGCGGACAACTCGAGTCGGGGAGGGGGCTACGTACCGGGGACCCGCGAGATCGTCCGGCTTTGTAACTTGTCCGAGCCCTTTCTTATTTTCAGGTATGACACTAACAGAATAGGAAGTGTCAACTAGTGAGCACATCCCCCGAGGTAAGAAGAGAAGGGTTCGACACAGTTTATATGTACAGTCAAATAATATCAAGGCAGTAATAAGCATCATTTTGCACATTAAGCACAGATCATATGAAAATATTAGATAATAAAACTAAAATACAACAATTTATCACAAGCTCGAATTTCTAACCCTGAACCAGTGGTTCTGGGTCAATTGGTCCCCAGCAGAGTCGTCAGAGCTGTCACACCTCCTTTTTACGCTACCGCACCCCGCGAAGGGCGTGGTAAAGGGAGTTTTTCCAATTAAAGGACAATCGAAACGGGATTCGTTTATTAAGAGATTCAGAGTTGCCACTTGGGAGATTTATGGTGTCTCAAGTCATCGGTGGAATCCCGAATCGTGGAAAGGTTTGACTCTATTTAACAGTCCGCGAACCAGAAATCCGGATAAGGAATTCTTAATCGGGGAGAAGGTATTAGGCATTCCCGAGTTCCGTGGTTCTAGCACGGTCGCTTAACTGTCATATTCGGCTTATTTATCTGATTTTTAAACATGCTCAAACCTATGTGCAAATTTTAGCCTTTAACCGCTTTTAATATTATTTTAATGAGAATTGCAATGTCGTGAAAACACATCCCAAACCACGTCACATCAATGTACCAGTGGTTATTGACATATTTCGACTCCGTTGAGATTTGGATTTGGGTCACATAAATGTGCACCCGAGTTTAAGAAGGTAAAATTATTAATACGCGCCTAAAGGGACTAGCGCGTTATTATTTTGGGGGAGGCCGTGAAATTCACTAAACGGCCAATCCCGAAGTCTAAGCATTTTTAATATATACATTTATGAGGGCCACGCATTTTGCATTTTATTTGGCGAGGCTCGTCTCATTTATTTTAAAAGGATCGTCCTAAAGTAAACTGCGATTTTGATTTTTTTGATTTTTTGTCTCTAATAATAAACAAAAAAAAACCTAGTTAATTAATCATTATTTATGGATTACTACATTTAAATTCCTAGTCTTTTATTAGAAGCATATTTTTTTTAAAGCAAAATATGTGGACCTTCCAATTAACGAAGATACTAGAACAAAGTGCAAAGCATTGTTATTTAATGAGGCTGCCCAAAAATGAAATCCATACCAAACATGGAACTATTAATTCAATTATTTACACACAATTATAAATTCAACAAAGCATCAACTAGCATTGTATTTCAACATCCCATATACATATTACCAAAGGAAAATACGAGGGACATGGGGAAGAGATGACCTACTTGTGATTAACGTCTAATGCGTTGGAACTGCGACGGAACCTCGACGGCGAACTTCTACCTCGGAACCGGTGAACATCGGTTGATTTCGAGGTTGTTTTCGGCTATTTTTCGAGCTGATTTTGGACTATTTTTGCTGGGTATTAGGAGAGGAGGGGAACTGATTTTTTTAGAATGGAGAAAAATAAGAACCGTTTAGAGGGTCGTCCCTCACTGCCCCTGTATATCCTGTATATACGGAATGTAAATCCAGTGTATACCTTGTCTCCCAGGCCCCGTTTTTTTTTCTGTACTTTCTTTAAAACATCCCCAGATCACTCTATCTTGCCCCCTTTTTAACTTCCCTTGCATAATGGGGAGGTACGAAATTTTTCTTCTTTTTTCAGTGTATATCTACTGTATATTCAGTGTATACAGAGTGTATACAGATCTCTCCTCTCGTTCCTCTTCCAGAATTTTTTGTTATCTCACATATATCTCGACCTCTCTTCTCTCTTTTTTACATCCTCTCAGATTCAACCTTTAAATAGGCATCAAATTAGTGCATTTTCCATTACAAATTATACTTTTAACTTCTTTAATTATCCACTAGTTAGTGTTATTATTTAATTTTTATTTGTGTTAGTTTTACCCTACTAATATAGAAGCTTCCTAAGTTAGGTAAATACCTTATTTTTTATTTTTATTTTATAAAATAAAACCAAAATTAATTTTTATCCCCAAATTATCCTAGAAAATTAAATTAATTAACCCCAATAATTATTACAACTAAAAACCAAATTAAAAGAAAATTGCCAAAATTCTACAATTGATGAGTAAAAATACAACATGACTATTTTTTATGATTTTTCTATTTATTTTCAAATAACAACTTTATTAATTAATCTTAAAAATATAAAATAAAATCCTAAGTGCAGATGAAATATATTTTTTATATTTTTATGATTTGAAATAAATATCAAAGCTAATCCTAATTAATTAAACTAAACATGAAACTATTTTTGTACTTTTTTTTACATTTTTATGAAAACTACATAAACTAAAATATTTTTTGTAATTTTTATTTTTTCTTGTAATAAAAAAAAAGTCAAATTGAGGTGAAATAGCTATATTAGATCTAAATTAAATATTTTATGCAAAACTGTAAAAATTCTTAGGGAGGGTCAAAAATCACACGTCTACAATGTGTATCAATCATTTCCCTAAAATTGATATGAAAGTTATTGTTTTTTCCACCACGTATGTTCCAGATAATTATGTTAGTTGGTCGATACATCATTCGTACATGGTTGTTGGATGAGTCATTACACATTCTTGCATGGAATATTGGGTTCCTCCTTAGAGAGGGAACAAATATCATTGCATGGCTCCCCACTGTTGGGTCCTGTGGTAGCCTGATGTCCATTGAGCATTTGTACAAGGCTGGGGGAAACAGAGAACATACCTCTTCTCTTGCATTTCCTTGAAGAGATAGACTTTTACTTCGTTCAGGCTTGAGAAATCTATTATTTCCTCCGATCCTAGTAAATTCATCTCTTCTACATTCCCTCCTTGATAACCTTCTGGTTCTGGCACATTGGAATTGGGTGCTTAAGGTGGTGCATTGTTCACCTGAGGTGTTGCATGAGTTTGATGTTAAGTATAATGTGGGGTTGTTGCCAAGGGAATGAATATTCGATTTAGATTCGAGATCTCTCCTAGAGGAAAGGAAGGGAGATCGATTGTCATATTTTGTGTTTGGAGAGGGTTGAAGTGTGGAGGAAGGTTCCACTGGTTCCTCATTGCCTGGGCTTGGTGTTTAACTAAATAATGAAATTTCGGTCAAAGCGATAATTTAGAAGAACTCGGGTTACTGATAATCAAAGAATAAGTAAAGAAGAATGATTTTGCCAATGAAATAGTAAAAAAAAAACAAAGTAAACTAGTGTATTTATGTCACGGCCAAAACCCCGTTCTGGTCGTGATGGCGCCTCTCGTGAAGACAAGGCCAGCCAACCAACCCAAATTGTCTCTTTCAAAATTAGTTAAATATGAGTAAATAGTTTTAAAGATGATTCGATATTATTACTTAGCGGAAGTACAACCCAAACACAACCCAAACTGGGGTGTCACAAGTCACGAGCATCTATCAGATGTAAATCCACTACAAGGCCTAAAATATACAAAATCGAAATATTGAACAAAAGAGAGAAAACATTGTACTGCGAACACTGACAGTCACCTCCTTAACTCATGTAACTCTGCCTTTGATCGGCCCAAACCCGCCACCGGGTGAATAGATACCTGCATCTGCACACGAGGTGCAGGGAGTAAAGTGAGTACTCCAACTCAGTGAGTAATAAAGGTAAATAACAACTGAGCAGTAAGAAATCACATAATACAAACCATCATGTCGTATATAAGCAGGGTACAATCCTTTGAGAAAATAGTGAAGTTGTGAAATCTTTGGAAATATCCTGGCTTAGTTTAAATCTCTTTTGAAAATGATCTTTTCAACAGTTATGAAATAATTTCAAAATAGTTAGTACCGATAAGCACAGAAAATCTGCCACTCGGGCATAAATACCACAGTATGACAGGTAAAAAGACAAGTAAATATGCAAGATGATCACATAAAAGTTCGCCTCTCGGTCAATATCTCAAAACAGTACCAGCCCCTCGGGCTCAATATCAATCGCTCAGAACAGTATTAGCCCCTCGAGCTCAGTATCAGTCACTCAGCATAATATCATCCCCTCGAGCTCACTCTCATATCACATGGGTACCCGCGCTCACTATGGGTGTGCAGACTCTGAAGGGGCCCCTTACGACCCAAGTGCTATATCAACATAAGTCCTGAAAGCCTTCTCACATCACACTCGAGGCCTGAAAGCCTCCTCACATCACACTCGAGGAATGAAAGCCTCCTCACATCACACTTGAGGCCTGAAAGCCTCCTCACATCACACTCGAGGCCTGAAAGCCTCCTCACATCACTCACAAGGCCTGAAAGCCTCCTCACATCACACACAAAGCCTGAAAGCCTCCTCAGTCCAGAAAACATCATAAGCCTCTCGGGCATCAATAAAATAGTAGTGCTCAGCCCAAACAACAGTGGAAATGTCATTTAAGTCTAAAATGCAATTAGAGTGGCTGAGTTTGTAAAACAATATAATCAACAGGACTGAGTTCAAGTAGTATAAAAAATAGTGAGGAAAGAGTGATAAATATCCACGGAGGACTCAAGTAGTCGGCATTAAGCCGAAAATATGGCAATCAGCCCAAACCATGATAATAACAAATAAGTTGCAGCCAAATATACGGTAAAATCATCAATCGAGACTGACCAAGTCACAATACCCAACGGTGCTCTACCCCACACTCGCTATCCAACGTGCAAGTCACCTAAATATAGCACTACGATGTGCAGTCCGGGGTTTGAAACCCTCAGGATATCATTTACAATCATTACTCACCTCGAACCGGTGAAATCCCTAGCTCGCGACGCCTTTGCCCATCAGATTAGCCTCCATGCTCGTCGAATCTAATCAAAACCACAATGAATGCGTCACAATATGCCAATGGAACAATACCTAATCGAAAACAATCAAAAAATATTTAAAATCTCGAAATTAGCAAAATCCGAGACCTGGGCCCACTTCTCAAAAATCAGCAAATTTAACATCATCGGATTCCTTATCTCACCACGAGTCTATATATATCAAGAACTCCCAAATCCGAGCTCAAATGACCCATCAAATCCCAATTTGACATACCAAAGATTCAAGCCCTAGTTCTTCAATTTTAAGCTTAATTTCCATAAATTTCAAGGTTAATTTCACATAATAATCGTGTTTTAAGATCATAGAAATCACCTCCAATCAATCCCAGTCGAGACCCTCTTCAATTTCCGTCCAAAATCTCTCAAGGTTGCTAAAAATGGTGGAAAAATACCTTAGCTCGCGGAACAAAATGAGCTTTTAAAACCCTTCTCTGATCAGACGTTTTCGCATCTGCGATTACTTTACCGCATATGCGGTTACCTCTTCTGCGATTTTCCCTCCGCTTCTACGGAAATTACACTTTCGCTCAGGACCACTTTTGCTGTATAAATCCGCTTCTGCAGACTTCTTCTCGCTTCAGCGGAACACCCCCAAGTCCCTTATCTGCTTTTCCAGTCTACACGCCGTATTTGTGGCATCGCAGATGTGGCTCCAAGCTCGAATTTGAGGAAGAACAATTCCTCAAGAATCTCGCACCTACGTCTCCCTTACCGCATCTGCGGCCCCTTTTTCGCAGATGCGGAAATACCATAAACCAGCAACTCAGAAATACAACAAGTCCAAAATTCATCCCAATGGCCATCTGAAATCACCCCGAGGCCCCTGGGACCTCAACCAAAAGTGCCAATCCATCCTAAAACATCATTCAAACTTGCTCCAAACGTCAAAACACCTCAAACAACACTAAAACCTTCAAATTACATCTGATTCAAGCCTAAGTTCTTCTAAAACTTCCGAAATACGCATTTGATCAAAAACCCGACTAAAACACCTTTGAATGATACCACAGCAGATTTCCGAATAGTCCCGAACTAGCTGTAATAACCCCATACCTGCAATGTCAAGTGCAATTATATGATATACCACATAACTCGAACACTCAAGACGATAACTTCTATTTGCAGTAGCTGGACACAACTAAGGTCTCATTCCACACTTTTACATACTGCCAATGATAAAGGAAACATGCCATAAATCATAGCCATTTTCTCAGGACAACCAATCATGAAGTCACTTCCTTTTTGGCTAATATCACAGCAGATTTCCGAGTCGAACCTCGATATTATCCTTCCAACAAGATGAAATAAAATCCGTTCATATTCATTAGTGACCCCAACGATAACCTCAAATCCAACACACCAATCTGGTGATATAACACCTCAATATAGGCCTAAGCCAGAACTTGCATAATACGCGCACCAATAAGAAACGGTCTGAACATACTCAAATCATGAAAAAAATTACTCAAACGAAAGAGTTGTACCTGAAGCTCATCAGTACCATTACAACTCAAGGCTGAGACCCCGTCTCATATCATAGAAATAGAACACATAAATCTACCCCGAAAGGTCATATCTCCACGTAGCCTCGCTACAATGCACAATCCTATCCAAGCACTACTACACATGGAACACCTCAAGTCACTATGCTCAAAATCGATAGCCACACACAATTTGATGTCTGGAACCCAAGCAAATCATTACACCCATGGTGAAACAAATACCACACACCACACAAACCCGGTAAAACACAACCGATGCGTCATTCACTGAGCGACACCCAATTATTCTCCTCGCCCGACTTCCACTATGAACCCCAATAGAATCGCACCATATGTGCCCATAACCAACAATTCATAACGTCTCACAACACAGAAAAGCAACTCGTAGATCTCCCCAGATCACTAACAAGCTCAATAACGATCAAATCAACCTATCCCTCACAATGAAATTCGAAACCAACTGAGCCGGCTCAAGCTAGAACACCATTCGCATTAGCCTACCAACGAACTCCTTATTAAGGAAATCCCAAAGTTGTTCCCTCAATACCGGAACTGAATCAATATAAGGAGCCTCAGCACTGACACTCGTAACAAGAGCCCAAGTAAGAAAGACAATCCTTCCCAGTCGTCTGCTGGGTCTTTGAAATATAAAACCACTCTACTAGGATATACTCTGACATGCCTCGCCACTCCACCCATGGCATTCTGGCATAGCCCATAGCGCAATAGTTCTAAATAACCCAACACGGAGACAACCAGTCTAAACCCCAACATCACATCCGGATCTAACATACCCCATCATAGCCTGATTATGAGAACTTCCATCTCCACATCCGCACAACACTTGAATCACCACACCCAATCCCAATTTCGTCGTCCGAACACATGCCACACCTTTAATACCCAATCATTCCACGATAGATACTCTAAGATTTCCCTGTGCCACCAAGCAACAATATCACCAGTCGACCCAATAAGAAAGTACCGCAATACTACTGAAGTGCCATCAACTTAATCACATTGCTCTTTTTCTGAAACCCATACTCTCTTCAAATCGCTTCGCAATAACAATATCTTTTCCTTAATCATCTGAGGCTACCCGCTGCCTTGGAGTTTTATGAACTTCTTTTCAGAACTGAACTGAAACCTCGAACACGCAACTCTCGATCCTCCACAACATACCGCATATACCATACCATCCAAGGATAATAGGAAAAACTTTTATCTCCCTTCCGAGCCATAGACATCTACGCCCTCAACTACTCAAGAACTTCCATCGATCCCATCGAGAATAAAAATCATTACACATCCCATGTCTCTCATATTCGTAGAAAATGCATATCTTCAACCACGGTAGAAATCAACAAGAACTCTCCCAATTTTGTTTGCATAAATTAAACTGCTAGGACTGAATCCTTCTAACTAGACCAAGCTAAGAAAGCCATCATACCCATGAGCATTGCTGAAAAATACCTGTAAGCACCCCTTACCTCGAACACATACAAAGAATTAATCATATCCTTACCATACCGATTCGGTTTACTATCAAGATACCTCATCCATCTAAATTTCCTTCTATTTCATCCTCAACTTAATCTTTCCTCTTGCTATAGCACCACAATTCCTCAACCCAGGCTCACCACACGAGACCTAAGCACAAGACCATATTGTCTAAGACCCATATGCCGCTGAATACTCTTTCAAATATTACCAGAAATATCACGCTCCCGAATACTTTAATTTGAAGAACTTCCTGCGAATTCGAATCCGTTACTTTTACTTTTCTGATACTGATACATAGAACCCCATAATTAACGCAGAAATACCACAAATCTGAACCTCTTCCAATAAAAACACAGTTTCTAACCACACATGCAACTTAAAATACCCGATTGTTTCCTGCAGGATCTTGAACACATTAGAACCATTATCGAAAGTCATTCACTCTTATTCCAACTAAAAACTACCTGACCCAACAAATAGGACCACCCGTGCCTCATTGGCATTCCGATGCCGCAAAATGAAATCCTCGTCCCGATACGTCCAAGCAACTTCCTACTCTATTCACCAAGTATTCTTAACCATCAACAACTTAAGAAATCTTGTGATTCTCTCCCCCCATGAAGCATAATGTAGCCTTTGACAAAATTTTCCTTTACTCTAGCCATAGCTAATTCTCTCGCCTGGCCCAAACTGAAACCAACATAGTACCTAACCGTGCAATCATCTACTCATGGTAGACTCCCCCACTTGGCTCGAAGCCATAGATCAAGATACACTCAATATCTCATAAAACGTTTACTCTATTGATTCCACAATACCATAGTGAGATTTAACTCAAATCATTTATAAGTTGTGAAAACACAGGTTATCCAGTGCTGTAATCTTCTGCAAAATCTCGCACTCATCCTCGCAATAGTCAAGGCCACTCTCTTAAAAAATCCGAAGTCTCAAATTTCAACACGTACCCTTCCATTACACATGAGATCTTCTAACACACACATAAGGATCACACCACTTCGGAACACTCCGCAGGGAATAACCCACCTGCTTCGCCTCAATATAACATTTCCGTATACCTTCCACCGTCATACACATTACACAGTTACTTAGTCTTCTTAAGTCTAAACTCATATCGCAACATGAAATTTACTTCACTCCCATCTAAGAGACGTGAAAAGGTTCTTCACGCGCCCATAACTCGGAGCTACACATCCAATCACAATGGAAGCATACACTTAATAGTTCATTTATTATCCCGCAGGCCTTCCTCGTCACTTCCAAGTTACATAGATACATCCCGCAGTACTAACATAATCATCACATAGTTATTCAACCGTCATTCCCACTAATAGGGACAATATCGAACATATAAGTTCAAAACACCCGCTCACACAATCAACACCTTGGTGCTCAAGCCATAGGCAAAGATCCAGCCTCAAGTCCTCCAGACTGGCCCAACATCAACTCATAGAGATCACATCTCGCCCCTTGATCGGGGAATCACAAGCCATCAAGTCACCTCGGATACTGAGCGTTCATGCGCACATACAAACGCGTGGAAGGAATTTCAAGAGTTTGTTTTCAAGCTGAATCAAGAACGCACAATAAGATTTCAAGAATGTGAAGTTTTCCTAAAGGTTCTGCAGCCTCTCGAGGATAAATACAGATGTCTCCATACCGATCCGCGATTCTCTACTAAACCTACTCATGACTCGTGAGACCTAGTAACCTAGGCTCTGATACCAACTTGTCACGACCCAAACCCCGTTCTGGTCGTGATGACGCCTCTCGTGAAGACAAGGCCAGCCAACCAACCCAAATTGCCTCTTTCAAAATTAGTTAAATATGAGTAACCTGTTTTAAAGATGATTCGATATCATTACTTGGCGGAAGTACAACCCAAACATAGTCTAAACTGGGGTGTCACAAGTCACGAGAATCTATCAGATGTAAATCCACTACAAGGCCTAAAATATACAAAATTGGAATAATGAACAAAAGAGAGAAAATATGGTGCTGCGAACACTGGGAGTCACCTCCTTAACTCATGTAACTCTGCCTCTGATCGGCCCAACCCGCTACCGGGTGACTAGATATCTGCATATGCACACGAGATGTAGGGAGTAAAGTGAGTACTCCAACTTAGTGAGTAATAAAGGTAAATAACAACTTAGCAGTAAGCAATCACGTAAAGCAAACCATCATGCGGTATAGAAGCAGGGTACAATCCTTTGAGAAAATAGTGAAGCTGTGAAATCTTTGGAAATATCTTGGCTCAGTTTAAATCTCTTTTGAAAATGATCTTTTCAACAGTTACGAAATGATTTCAAAATAGTTACTAACGATAAGCACAGTAAATATGCAAGATGAACACATAAAAGTTTGCCCCTCGGGCAATATCTCAAAAAAGTACCAGCCCCTCGGGCTCAATATCAATCGCTCAGAACAGTATCAGTCCCTCGGGCTCGGTATCAGTCACTTTGCAAAATATCAGCCCCTCGGCCTCACTCTCATATCACATGGGTACGCGTGCTCACTGTGGGTGTGCAGACTCCGGAGGGGCCCCACGGCCCAAGCGCTATATCAACATAAGGCCTGAAAGCCTTCTCACATCACACTCGAGGCCTGAAAGCCTCCTCACATCATATTCGAGGCCTGAAAGCCTCCTCATATCACACTCAAGACCTGAAAGCCTCCTTACATCACACTCAAGGCCTGAAAGTCTCCTCACATCACTCACAGGGCCTGAAAGCCTCCTCACATCACACACAAGTCATGAAAGCCTCCTCAGTCCAGAAAACATCATAAGCCTCTCGGGCATCAATAAAATAGAAGTGCTCAGCCCAAACAACAGTGGAAATGTCATTTAAGTCTCAAAATGCAATTAAAGTGGCTGAGTTTGTAAAGCAGTATAATTAATAGGACTGAGTTCAAGTAGTATATCAAATAGTGAGGAAAGAGTTATAAAAATCCACGGAGGACTCAAGTAGTCGGCATTATGCCCAAAATATGTCAATCAGCCCAAACCATGATAATAACAAATAAGTTCCAGTCAAATACGCGGTAAAATCATCAATCGGGACGGACCAAATCACAATACCCAACGGTGCTCTACCCCACACTCGCTATCGGCGTGCAAGTCACCTCAATATAGCACTATGATGTGGAGTCCGGGGTTTGAAACCCTCAGGATATCATTTACAATCATTACTCACCTCGAACCGGTGAAATCCCTAGCTCGCGATGCCTTTGCCCCTCAAATTGGCCTCCATGCGCGTCAAATCAAATCTAACCCACAATTAATGCGTCATAATATGCCAATGGAACAATACCCAATCGAAAACAATCGAAAAATATTAAAAATCTCGAAATTAGCAAAACTCGAGCCCCGGGACCATTTCTCGAAAATTAGAAAATTTAATATCATCGGATTCCTTATCTCGCCACGAGTCTATACATATCAAGAACTCCCAAATCCGAGCTCAAATGACCCATCAAATCCCAATTTGACATACAAAGACTCAAGCCCGAGTTCTTCAATTTTAGGCTTAATTTCCATAAATTTCAAGGTTAATTTCACATAATAATCGTGTTTTAAGATCATAGAACTCACCTCCAATCAATCCCAGTCGAGACCCTCTTAAATTTCCGTCCAAAAGCTCTAAAGGATGCTAAAAAATGATTGAAAAATACCTTAGCTCGCGGAACAAAATGAGCTTTTAAAGCCCTTCTCTGATCATACATTTTCGCATCTGCGATTACTTTACCGCATATGTGGTTACCTCTTCTGCATTTTCCCCCTGCTTCTGTGGAAATTACTCTTTCGCTCAGGACCAGTTTTGATGTCTAAATCCACATCTGCGGACACCGTATTTGCGGACTTCTTCCCGATTCAGCGGAACACCCCCAAGGCCCTTATCCGCTTTTGCGGTCCACACGCCGCATCCGCGGCATCGTAGATGCGGCTCCAAGCTCGCACCTGCCGAAGAACAATTCCTTAAGAAGCTCGCACCTGCGCCTCCATTACCGCATCAGCGGAACCGCATTTGCGGCCCCTTTTCCACAAATGCGGAAATACCAGAAACCAGCAACTCAGAATTACAACAAGTCCAAAATTCACCCTGATGGCCATCCGAAATCACCCCGAGGCCCCCGAGACCTCAACCAAAAGTTCCAACCCATCCTAAAACATCATTCAAACTTGCTCCAATCGTAAAAACACATCAAACAACACTAATACCATCAAATTACATCGGATTCAAGCCTAAGTTCTTCTAAAACTTTCGAAATACGCATTTGATCAAAAACCCAACTAAACACTTCCGAATGACCAAAAATTTTACACACACATACCAAATCACCTAACAAAGCTACAAAAACTCTCGGAATCACATTCCGACTCTGGGATCAAAATCTCACCTATCAACCGGAGTTTGCCAAAATACTAACTTTGCCAATTCAAGGCTAATTCTACTCCGGACTTCCAAAACCAATTCCGATCACGTTCCTAAGTCATAAATCACCCAGCGAATCTAACCAAATCATAAAAAGTCTGATCGAAGCTCATATACAAATAAGTCAACTTTTGGTCGAACCTTTCAAATTCAAGGCTTCCTACTGAAACTGTTCTTTCAAATTCATCCCAAATGTTTCCTGAAAACCAAAATCAACGATCTACATTCGTCATAATACATAACACGGGGCAAGTCATGCCTAAGATCTGTTGATCCAGGTGCAAAAGTTCAAAACGACTGGTCGGGTCGTTACAATTCAAATAGTCTTTCGTGTCCCTACAATTGATTCATTCTATCCCTTTTATAGTTATTTTGGAGATATGTGTTTTGCCTTTTTCATGATAAGGCCATTACAGACAATTAAAGACATTAAATACCACATTACATAATCATTGTATTCAATATAGATTTTCTAATGTTTTTAGTATTTAAGGCTCATTAAATATTGTATCTACACTCCCTTGTACTGTCAGGTTCATTCCCCCTAATTCTTGGACATAAATAGGTACGGGTGCTGAGTTTTTTGAATAATCCCTCGTGCCTCAATCGCCCGCGCCTATTTCTATGCATGTGCTCGTATCAGTTGCAGCTCGTGCCTCTTTCTATGCCTCTACTCTTATCTGTTGCAACTTGTGCCTCTTTGCCAATCATAACTTTTTGATCAATCTATTTGTCATGAAACGTCATCTTTATATCACTTTAATATGTACACTCAATTTTTCCCAATACAAATAGTCCCCCCNGGGAAGTGGAATTTCATTAAAGGGGGAATTTTTGTCACCATTAATGCTATGACAGAATTGTTACTTCAAATGTCACTTCCATTTAATGTTCTTCACACGTGTCACCTTTTTTATTGGTTCTGCAATTTTGCAGCACTTTTGAAGGCTTTTTCACGGCTGCAATATTCACGAAGCATCAGTTATCATCATGACCCTTGCATCATTGTGCCTTTTCCTTTGACGGTTTCTTCTTAGTATAAATATAACTTTCTTCTTTGTCTTTACGACATAAAGTTTTCTGAACATTCAATTTCTCAAATCTTTGTTTGCTTCTTCCTCGTATTATCATGTCTTCATCAAACCCTAACCCTAGAAAGACCTCTATAGTTGATACCTTCACTAATGCCCCCAGTAGCAGCAAAAAAGTAGGTAGACTCCGTAATTTAGGATCTTCATATACACGTGGTTCTTCTATTCCTTCACCTATTTCTGACTCCTATTTTAGAACTAGAGTTTCTCTTTCACAAAGGTCTTCTTCTAGGGGTAAAGATTCTTTTGAACCTCTTCTTGAACCTACAGTAGAGGAGATAGTTCATGCGAAATTATCTTTCTATAACGATAAAGAGTCTCTTAGAAATCAATTATATTCTTTAGATTGTGCCGATATCTTCCCCACTCAAATTATACAAGGTTTGATTTCTTTATTTCGTAGTGATTGCCACTGGAGTAATGACTTCCCTATCATTATTCTTAATCCAAATCAAAGAATTACTTTTTACTTAACCGGATTTTCTTTGTCTATACATATCCCTTCACATTAGGATTCAAACTTGCTATTGACCCTGTTATTCTCGAGTTTTGTCATTTCTTTGATGTTTGCTTAGGTCAAATCGGCCTAATAATATGGAGGGTTGTTGGCTGTTTGAGTTATTTGACCAACTTAGCTAAGGTGCCTTTTACTTTCTCTTATCTAATTCATCTTTACTCCCGTAGGCTTTTCCGTAATGGTGTTTTTACACTAGTAGCTAGGAGCAAAAGAGTTTTATTTAGCCCTGAAGATAATAGAGATCGTGGCCGGTATGTTCGGTTTATTGCTGCCTCCACTGTTGATTTAGTGGGTGAGGAGAACGTTCCCTTCCCTGAGAAGTGGAACTTTGCACGTGAGTCTTCTAACTATCTCATACCTTTTTCTTCAATTGTTGATTTTTCTGATTTTACTTTTCTTTTCCAACAACCATGAGAGTTGTGGATAATATTCCCAATTTCCATGCTTAGTTAGAAAAGCTTTTAACTATTGTACCAATGGATGGTAGGTCTTGGAAGACACTTTCCCGACGATTTGGTTGGAAGGTGAAAACTCATGGTAAGAGCTTTTATTTTATTTAATATTGTTTTTTCCTGAACTTATTTCAATCATTCTTTCTATCAGGATCTGTTATTCGAGGAGTTACTGCTGAGGCGGTCGCGGCTTCTCGCATCTCTTTGGAAAGAGCCCAAGAAATAATCTTGGGTTCTTCATCGAAAAGAAAAGTCATTGATGTCCAAGACTCTGAAGAAGAGGAAGACGAGGGTTCTTTTGTAACGAGGCCACGGGCCCGTAGACGCATTATTTATGATGACGAAGCAGAAGTATCCCCCCGCCATTCTATTCCTCTTACCGAGTCTACTGAAGCCTTGATTGTGATTCCTAATAATGATATTGCTCCCGCTGCTGCTCAGGACTCCGTTGAGAAGCTTTTTATCAACGGGTTTGGTAGTGAAAGCATAGGCCCTGTTTTTTATGAAGCACCCCGGATTCTACTCCCGTGTCTGTGGCTCCTTCTTTGCCAATCTCAATTGTTTTTGTTCCTCCCCAGGTTGCTATCTTCACCACTTCTACTATTCCTCCTTCGATAATTACTCCTACACTTTCTCACCGTGCAGAGGTTGGCACCTCAAGTGGAAGTGGTGCCATGAGGCAAGTGATTATTGAAGTTCCCGCTGAGGGTAATCATTTAAGGAAATCAGGTGAAGCAGACGTGTGGCTAAAGCCCTTAATTGGTCCAATTGAGAAAGCTAAGCTAGAGAGGCATAGTTCCTTGATATTGATGAATGACATTGTGCATTTTTCTTTAAAGGTATTTTCCCCCTTTTACTTTGTCATTTTTCTATCTTTAGGATTTTCATTTCCTTTCTTTTTCCCTTTTTTAGGCCAATATCATCGGCACAGAGATGATAAAAAGGGTTACCCTCACAGAGCAATTAATGCGTGATTATCAATTAGAGGCGTTCAATTGGAAGGAAGAGTATGAAAGTCTTCATATTGACGTGGATTACTTGGAAGAAAGTAAGAGTAACTTGGAGCGCCTGGTACGTGCCTTGACTTCAGAATTGGAAATTGTAAAGGCTTCCTCAAATCAAGCAGATAAAAAGAGGGATCGTCTTGAAACTTCTTTCTCCGAGTAGTTGTCCAAAGCCAATGAAGAGATTACAGAATTGAAGGCTCTCTTGAGTAAGAAATAAGCTTATGTTGGTGAGCTCGTACAGAATTTAACCCAAGCCCAAGAAGACCTCCGGGCTTCTTCTGATAAGGTGTGTTCCTTAGAAAGTTCTCATACCTCTCTTCAAGATTCATACAAATATGCTTTGTCTGAAAATGAAAAGTTGAAGAATGAAATTGCTGACTGGGAAAGAGATTACGAGATCCTTGAGGATAAGTCTGCCATGGAAGTGAGTTGGGCATTTTTGAATTCTCGCTGTGATACCCTTGTTGAAGCTAGCCAAGAGAGTTTTAACTTGGAATCTAAGTTATCTAAAATCAATGAAGCTATTGAGAAGGCTCAGCAAAACCAAGATTTTCCTTCTCTGGTGGCCGATGCTTCTGCAAATGTTGAAGTTGATACAAGTATCCCCACTCCTTCAAGCCAAGTTGAGCCTACTGCTGTTGATGCATCTATTTTAGTTCCTTCATCTTCTCAGTGACAAGTTTAAGTTGTGTTTTTTTTGTTTTGGAGAATTGTGGTTAAAAGCCCTTGGTCTCATTTGAGGGTTTGTTTTGTAAACTTAAGTCCCCAGACCTTTTATGGGGAAATTTGCAGTTTATGACTAAGATCATACTTAATCTAAGCTTTTCAACATTAAAAAGTTTCTCGTGCCTATTTTGAACTTCTATTTTGTTTACTCTCGCCTTTATTTCTAAAGACTTACAAAATAATTTGCATTTTTATTGCTCAAAAATGCTTCTGTTAACTTCATGAATATTTAAATTAATCATGAATTTTATAAAAGAGGGCCCTTTTATATTCGAAACTTAATGAAAAAGACGTCTAAACTTCATAACGGTATTAACATACGATAAAAGAAATAGGAATACCGATGTTTCTTGAAATAACTTTGACAAGTTTTTATTTGAACTTTGTCTAGTTTTGAATAACACTTTACATGTATTTGAATTACATCTATAACTTTCTCGTAACTGTTTTTCTTGTAACAGATTTAAAAAAAGAAAAATAAACACGAGGTTTTTATTTATAACCCGTTTCAATACATTACCCTTACCTAACTATGATAAGGTACTTTTTAAGGCTTAGCTCGTAACTTTCCTCTATACTTGACTCATTCATTGAGTGAACTTTTCAGGCGTGATCTTTGATTATTTCTCAATCTTCTTTGCCTTCTTTACATATGCATGTGTATATTGTATAGTCCCCCAAGTGTTTGAGCGCTGAAGTAAGAAGCATCGAGCACTTGATTGTTCCTCTCATTTGGTCCTTTCCCTGAAAACGAAAAATATACGGGACTCGGAGGTGCGATTTTAGATATAGATTGCTTAACCCGTTTGAATTTGTATCAGAATAATTGTAACCCTAGGCCGGGAAATTTACTTTATTCCACGTGCCTTGCAGGTCGTGACTCATCACGGGTTAGCTTTTTGCCTATCATCTAAAATCGTTAGTAAAATTTTAACAATTCAAAAATTAAATTTTAAAATACGAAAACCTGACCGTGGGTATTCCTTAGAAATAGTATCTCTTCAGGTGAATAGCATTCCAATGTGAAAGTAGTATCTTGCCATCCAATGTTTCTAAATCGTATTCTCCTTCACCTGCAATATCACGAATCCTATAGGGTCCTTCCCATATTGGACTTAATTTCCCCACATTAGCTGCCTTCTTAGATTGAAAAATATTTTTGAGCACAAAGTCCCCAATTTTGAAGAATCCAAGGCGTGCTTTCCGGTTGTAGTATCGTTCTATGACCTGCTTCTGTATTGCCATTCTTATTAATGCAACTTCTCTTCTTCCTTCAAGTAAATCAAGATTTACACGCATTCCCCCGTCATTAGACTCTTATGTCGCATGTGTAAAATGTGACGACCCAAAGGGGTCATTACTTATTTCATTACTCTTTCTGTGCTTCCGAGGCCTTGGAAACCTCATTTACGGTTGTCTCGTTTTGTGTGCATAGTCCGGGCGCATAGCCGGAAAGCTTAAATATGAATTATGTGTGAAAATGCTAATTTTTGGTATTAATATGAATAAATTTGACTTCGGTCAACATTTTGAGTAAACGGATCCGGACCCGTAATTTGACGGTCCCGGTGGGACTGTAGGAAAATATGGGACTTGGGCGTATGCCCGGAATCGAATTCCGAGGTCCAGAGCCTGAGAAATGAATTTTTGTGTGAAATTGTTTTTTTGAAATATTTAAGGGAATTTGAAATGAAATTTGGTTAGAACGTATTGGTATCGGGCCTGTATTTTGATTCTGGCGCCCGGTACAGGTCTTGTATGTGATTTAAGCACTTTCTGCAAAATTTAATTGAAAATGGACGTTGTTTGATGTGTTTCGGACTTAAAAATGGAAATTTGATGTTTTATGAAAACTTGAAAGAAATTATGAATTTTGAGGTTTAATTCATTGTATATGATGTTATTTTGGCGAATTGATTGCACGAACAAGTTTGTAGAATATTTTTGAGGTTGTGTGCATATTTGGTTTGGAGCCCCAAGGGCTCGGGTAAGTTTTGGATAGGCATTGAAGTGCATTTTTAAACTTTAAAAAATCTGGTGTGAACAGGCCTGCAGGCTTCGCATTTGCGAAGTCTGGTTCGCAAATACAAAATTGCAAACGTGAAGGCTGGTTCGCAAATGTGAAACCAGCCCAGGCCTGCCTAGGATCGCAAATGCGAAGTTATTCATCGCAAATGCAAAGTCAGAGGTTCGCAAATACGAGACCAAGTTCGCAAATGCGAAGGTCTCCTGTAAGGCCTCGCTTCGCAAACGCGAAGCAGGGTTCACAATTCCCATAAATTTGTCGGGGTTCGCAATTGCGAACCCCAATCGCAATTGCGACATCTGCAACCTGCATTTTTTTTATACATAGTCAATTTTAAGATATTTTTCACCCCATTTTCAAAACACAACTCCCTTGGACGACTTTTCAAGAACGAGCTTCATTCCAAATCATTTGTAAGTCGATTTTTACTCAATTCTTTCAATCATTAATACCATTTAACATGTTTTCCACTTAAAATCAAGGATTTTCGTGGGTGAAATTGGGGTTTTGGGTAGAACCTAGGTTTTCTAAAAATTGGGGATTTGGACCTCAATTTGAGGTCCTATTTCAAAATAAATTACACATTTGAGTTCGTCGGGGAATGGGTAATCGGGTTTTGGTTCGAACCTCGGGTTTTGACCACGTGGGCCCAGGGGCAATTTTGAATTTTTTGGAAAAAACTTCGGGAAATTCATTTTTATGCATTCAAATTGATTCATTTAATGTTTATTAAAGCAATTAAGTAATTTGTGGCTAGATTTGAGCGTATTGGAGGTGGAATCGAGGGGTAAATCCATAGTTGTGGTTTGAGTTGAGTTCAAGACATCGAGATATGTGTTTGGTTTAAACCTAGCTTGAGGGAATAGGAGTTGAGTCTTATTTGCTAGTTTCTAAGTGTCGAGTACGACGTATAGGCATGGTGATGAGTATCTATACAATGGTGTCTAGCATGACCGTGAGTCCTTAATTGCAAATAGTTGAGATTTTGTTATATCTTCCATACTTAATTGATGGCTTCTATGTGTTGTAAAGATTTTGTGAAAGAAATTGTGACCTTTGAAATTCGTGGAGCGTTGGCTCGAGTTGAAATACAATTGTGAAGGTATATGAGACAAGTAAATTTTTGGAGCATTGGCTCGGGTGATAATGTGAACTATGAGATGAAAGTGAGCGAAAGGTAAAGAGTTAATGATATGTTCCTTTGCCGGGACATTGTTGATTATTGACTATTTTCCCTTGCCGGGACGTTGAGATTATTGATGTTTTACCCTTGCCAGATTTTTAATTGCTTGTTTGTGTTCCCTTACCGGGATTACATTATTGTTTATTTATTCCCTTGCCCTTATTTGTGATTGTTGTTTGGGTGAGGAAGAGTGTTAAAGCACAAAGGGTGATGTCGTGTATTATTTGTTTATGGTAAGGAAAGAGTGTAAAGCACGAAGGGTGATGCCGTGCAATGTTCGCTTCTTATGCGTAAAGAGTGTTAAAGCACGAAGGGTGATACCGTGCAATGTTCGCTTATTATGCGAAAAGAGTGTTAAAGCACGAAGGGTGATGTCGTGCCACACGATGTACCGTTATGTGCCGGTTCTATTGATATATGTGAGGAATGAGAGTAAAAGCACGAAGGGTGATGTCGTGCACATGTTATTTCTTGGTGAGTATGAGTAAAAGCACGAAGGGTGATGCCGTGCACTTGTTGATTTCTGTTTCATCATTTATGATTGAGTTATGTTGTTTTCCTTCATTATCGGATGGCTCTTATTTGGAAATTGTTGTTTCCCCACAGCATGTCCCGCTTCCCATATTGTTAATATGTTTTGTATTTTGATTCCAATGTATATATATGAAACTGCATAAGTTTATGTGGTAGTCCGGTCTAGCCTCGTCACTACTTCGCCAGGGTTAGGCTAGACACTTACCAGCACATGGGTTCAGCTGTACTGATACTACACTCTGTGCTATTTTACATAGATCTAGGTGTTGGGCAGCAGCAGCATCTTTAGTGCGGTAGTAGGCCTTCAATCCAGCGAGACCCTAGGTAGCCTTGCAGGCGTCCGCAAGCCCGGTGTCTCCCTTATCCTCTCTTTTAGACAGTTATCTCATTGTATTCGAGACAAACAATTTATGTTTTCTTTCAGACGTTGTATTTAGTATTCTTAGCAATTTGTGAGTACCGTGACACTAGTCTTGGGTAGAAGATTTTGTTGAACTTTCCGCATTTCTATTCAGTTTTATATAATGTTAAGACTTCCACTTATTATTTAATCTCGTTGCTTTTATATTAGTGCTAATAATTGTTAAAAGGGGATTATGTTGTTAACGAAAAGCAATTAAATTTGGCTTGCCTAGCTTCTACGAGTAGGCGCCATCATGATTGAGTTGGATTTTGACCACGTGGGCCCGGGGGCAAGTTTGGAATTGTTGGGAAAAACTTCGCGAAATTCATTTTTATGCATTCAAATTGATTCATTTAATATTTATTAAAGCAATTAAGTAATTTGTGGCGAGATTCGAGCGGATTGGAGGTGGAATCGTGGGGTAAAGCCATAGTTGTGGCTTGAGTTAAATACAAGGCATCGAGGTAAGTGCTTGGTTTAACCCTAGCTTGAGGGAATAGGAGTTGAGTCTTATTTTCTAATTTCTAAGTGTCGAGTACGACGTATAGGCATGGTGACGAGTATCTATACAATAGTGTCTAGCATGACCGCGAGTCCTTAATTGCGAATAGTTGGGATTTTGTTATATCTTCCATGCTTAATTGATGGCTTCTTTGTGTTGGAAAGATCTTGTGAAAGAAATTAGGACCTTTGAAATTCGTGGAGCGTTGCCTCGAGTTGAAATACAATTGTGAAGGTATATGAGACAAGTAAATCTTTGGAGCATTGGCTCGAGTGATAATGTGAACTATGAGATGAAAGTGAACGAAAGGTAAAAAGTTAATGATTTGTTCCCTTGCGAGGACGTTGTTGATTATTGAATATTTTTCCTTGCCGGGACATTGAGATTATTGATGTTATACCCTTGCCGGGTTTTTAATTGCTTGTTTGTGTTCCCTTGCCGGGATTTCCATTATTGTTTATTTATTCCCTTGCCTTTGTTTATGATTGTTGTTTGGGTGATGAAGAGTGTTAAAGCATGAAGGGTGATGTCATGCATTGTTTGTTTATGGTATGGAAAGAGTGTAAAGCACGAAGCGTGATGTCGTTCAATGTTCGTTTATTATGCGAAAAGAGTATTAAAGCATGAAGGGTGATGTCGTGCCGCACGATGTACCGTTTCGTGCCAATTCTATTGATATATGTGAGGAATGAGAGTAAAAGCACGAAGGGTGATGTCGTGCACATGTTATTTCTTGGTGAGTGTGAGAGTAAAAGCACGAAGGATGATGTCGTGCACTTGTTGATTTCTGTTTCATCATTTATGATTGAGTTGTGTTATTTTCCTTCGTTACCGGACGACTCTTATTTGGAAATCGGTGTTTCCCCACAACATGTTCCCCTCCCATATTGTTTATCTGTTTTGTATTTCGATTCCGCTATATATATATATATATATATAAAATTGCACAGGTTTATATGGCAGTCCGGTCTAGCCTCGTCACTACTTCGTTGGGGTTAGGCGAGACTCTTACCAGCATATGGGGTCGGTTATGCTGATACTACACTCTGTGCTATTTTGCACAGATCTAGGTTTTGGGCAGCAACAACTTTAGTGTGGGAGTAGGCCTTCAGTCCAGCGAGACCCGAGGTAGCCTTGTGGGCGTCCGCAAGCCCGGCGTCTCCCTTATCCTCTCTTTTAGTCTGTTATCTCATTGTATTCAAGACAAACAGTTTATGTTTTCTTTCAGATGCTGTATTTAGTATTCTTAGCAGATCGTGAGTACCATGACACCAGTCTTGGGTAGAGGATTTTGTTGAACTTTCTGCATTTCTATTCAGTTTTATATGATGTTAAGACTTTCACTTATTATTTAATCTCGTTGCTTTTATATTAGTGATAATAATTGTTAAAAGGGATTATGTTGTTAATGAAAAACAATTAAATTTGCTTTGCCTAGCTTCTTCTAGTAGGCGCCATCACGACTCCCAAGGGTGAAAAATTCGGGTCGTGACATGTAAACCTTATACTCGGCTCTCCTATCTCAACTGGAATTAAAGCTTCAGCTCCATAAACCAATGAAAATGGTGTTTCTCCTGTACTTGTTTTTTTCGTTGTGCGATATGCCTACAAAACACCAGGTAGCACTTCTGGCCAATTTCCTTTGGATTCCTCTAAGCGGTTCTTTAAATTTTTGATAATGACTTTGTTTGTTGACTCCGCTTGTCCATTTTCTATCGGATGGTAAGACGTGGATGTAATCCTTTTAATTTGCTAGCTTTGTAAAAATTCTGTGATTTGAGCGCCTATAAATTGTGGTATCACACATGATTTTCTTTGGAACACCGAACCGACATATGATGTTTCGCCAAATGAAATCTCTAACCTCTTTTTCCCGTAACTGTTTAAATGTTCATGCTTCTACCCATTTAGTAAAATAATCAGTGAGTACGAGCAAAATTCTTACATGTCCTTTTGCTTGTAGTAGTGGACCCACGATATCCATTCCCCATTTCATAAATAGCCACAGTGTAGGGGCAACACTCCGTACTGCACATAAAAAATGAATAATGACCGGATGTAGTAACTCCGCAAGTCTATGCATATTATTACCGTACCTCTAGCATTTATCGCATTTAGCCACGAAACTTTCTGCTTCTTCTTCCATTTTAGGCCAATAATAACCTGCCCTAATTAGGGTTCTTACAAATGACCTTCCTCCTGTGTGATTCCCACAATGCCCCTTATATATTTCTTTCATTACGTACTCTGTCTGAGAAGGTCCGAGGTATATTTCTAAGGGACCACCGAACATTTTTCGGTAAAGATTGCCTTGCTTTAAGCAATACCGAGCTGCTTTTTTTGAAGTGCATAAGCTTTTTTCTTATCTTCAAGGACGATACCATACTACAAAAAGCAACAAT
Source organism: Nicotiana glauca (assembly GCA_026770625.1). Classification (NCBI taxonomy): domain Eukaryota; kingdom Viridiplantae; phylum Streptophyta; class Magnoliopsida; order Solanales; family Solanaceae; genus Nicotiana; species Nicotiana glauca. The sequence goes on from MU664945.1 coordinate 87,580, forward strand.
CTCGTTCCTCCAATCCTAAGTTAAGTTATTAAAATTTACCTCATTCTTATCGGGGTCGAGAACTGAATGAAATAAATGAATAAATGAAGCACTTGGATCGCTTGCCACGTCTTCTGCAGATGCGAGATTAGCTAGGGTGTCTGCTTCAACATTTTCATCACTTGGTATTTGCGTAACTTTCCACGTTTGAAACTGTTTTATCAAATCCGTACCTTTTCTAAGTACTGTTATATTCTTGCTTCCCTAGCTGTATAAGTCCCCAGCATTTGATTAACTACGAGCTGTGAATCACTTTTGATTATAATCTGATTTATGCTAAGTTCTCGTGCCAGTTCTAAACCTGCAATCATAGCCTCATATTCTTCCTCATTGTTTATAGAATGACATTTAATAGCTTGTTGAATGGTTTCATCCATTTGTGGTACCAAAAAAATCCCTAAACCTACACCATTTACATTAGATGAACAACTAGTAAATAAGGTCCACGTTCCTGGGTTAGCTCCATTGAACACCTGCAATTCTTGTTCTACTTCTAATTGCATCCCTTGGCTAAAATCAGCCGCAAAATCAGCTAACACTTGAGATTTTATAGCAGTTCTAGGTTTATATGTGATATCGTATTCACTTAGTTCTATAACCCATTTAGCTAATCTACCTGACAACTCATGCTTATGTAATACATTGCGTAATGGATAAGCAGTTACTACAGTAATAGGATGACATTGAAATAAGATCTTAATTTTCTGGATGCCATGATTAATGCAAGTGCAAGCTTTTCCAATTAAGGATACCACGTCTCCACAACTAATAAAGATTTTCTGACATAATAAATTGGAGATTGTTTACCTTGGTCCTCACGGACTAAAACGGCACTTACCATTACTTCTGAGACAGCAAAGAAGATTAGCAATCTTTCCCCTGCCTTTGGTTTTGGGAGCAATGGTGGATTTCATAAGTATGTCCTTAAATTTTTGAGTGTCTGCTGACATTCCTCATTCCATTCAAAATGAACTTGCTTTTTAAGAGCTGAAAAGAATTTAAAGCACTTTTCTGATGATTTAGAAATGAATCTTCCCAAGGCTGCAATTTGTCTTGTTAACCTATGCATTTATTTTTTACTTGAAAACATATCAGGGATTTCTTCAATGGACTTAATCTGTGCGGATTCACTTCAATACCACGGTTAGAAATAAGAAAACTCAAAACCTTACCTGACACAACACCAAATGCACATTTCTCCGGATTTAATTTCACATTAAATTTGCGCAAAATCTGAAATGTATCAGACAAATATGATATATGTTCTCTTGAATGCTGAGTTTTAACAAGCATATCGTCTATATAAACCTCCATGGTTTTTCCCAGATGTTCTTGAAATATTTTAGTCACTAGCCTTTGATATGTTGCACCAGCATTTTTGAGACTAAAAGGCATTACCTTATAACAGTAAGTCCCCTTGTTTGTTATGAATGAGGTTGTTTCCTTATCTATCGGATCCATTTTGATCTGATTGTATCCTGAATACGCATCTAAAAAACTCAATAGTTCATGTCCTGCAGTAGCATCAATGAGTTGATCTATATGTGGTAATGGGAAAGAGTCTTTTGGACAAGCTTTGTTAAGGTCTGTCTAATCTATACAAACTCGCCACTTACCATTCTTTTTTGGTACTACAACAGTATTGGCTAACCAAATAGGATACTTTGCCTTGTTGATAGACTCGATTTTTAGTAATTTTTGGACCTTATCTTGAATCACTTGATTTAAGAAAGGTCCTTACTTTCTCTTCTTTTGTTTGACAGGTGGAAATGAGGGATATTCATTTAATATCATTACCTCCAGAGGTATTCCTATCATATCATAATGGGACCAAGCAAAACAATCCACGTTAGTTTTCAAAAATTCAATCAATTTACCTTTCATGTCCTAGCTTAGATTAGCCCCTATGTAGACTTTTCTTTCAGGCCATTGTGTGAATAACACTATAGCCTCCAGCTCTTCAATCATTGTTTTAATGCTTTTATTTTCCTATGGTTCTTGAATTAAATCAGGACTCAAGTCCACATTTGTTCGTTCTCGTTCAGTTGAGGTTTATGTTGTAATACCCTCAACTAAATTATGTAACTGCTGTTTTCTTCGTTCCTCATACTTGACTCTGCCACAGAGTTAATACTTTTGGATGTCTGTTGATCTCCACGGATTTGACATATTCCCCATGGTGATGGAAATTTAATTACTTGATGTAGGGTTGATGGAACGACGTCCATCTTATGGATCCACGGTCTTCCGAGAATCATGTTGTAAGCCATCTCCATCTCCATTACCTGAAACTTTGCATCCTTGACGACCCCTTCTGCAAATGTAGTAAATATTACCTCACCTTTTGTAACGACGATGGAATTGTCGAACCCACGCAAACTATGCACCTTGGGTATTAATTTAACTTCAGCTTGCATCTTGTTCAAGACTCTTAGCAGAATAATATTCACAGAGCTACCTGGATCAATCAAAACTCGCTTCACATTAGTGTCATATACAAGTAAAGAGATCACCAGTGCATCGTTATGTGGAATTAGTACACCATCCGCATCTTTATTATCAAACGCAATGCTTTCTTCCTCTAATACATGTCACACCCGCTTCCCCTAGGTAATCATGACTTTGGATACTTTATTTGCTGTTGTATATATCACACCATTGATTTCTTCGCCCCCGCTTATAACATTAACAGTTCTTTTTGGAGAAGGTGGTTTAGGGGGCTCCTGTCTATTCTTCATGTATGCTTGCTTATCTTTCTCGCTGAATATTAGTGAGATACCCTTGCTTCAACAGATGATCCACTTCACCCTGTAACAACCTACAATCTACTGTTTTATGGCCATGATCATTGTGAAATTCGCACTAGTGTTCGGGATTGCACCTGTTTGGATTTGACCTCATTTCTTTTGGCCATCGCACCTTATAACCCATGCCTCTTAAAATAGCTATGAGCTCGGAAGTGCTTACATTAAAATTATAACCGCCAAATTGTGCCTTCAAGTTTCTGTCATCATCCCGTGACGTTCGTGTGTTGCGATCATTTCCATACCTCGATGATGAGCCCGATTCTCTATTTCTGGATCTACGACCATACTTTGACTTATCATGCTTTGACCGTGAATCTTTTCCAGCTGGGCCCATGTATGGTTCTTATCTATTTTTACCCGACCTTTTTTCTGATTTCGTCTGTCTTGAACTCACCTTTTCTTCTTTTTGGGACCGTGAGATAATATCTTCCTCGATCCTTAACTTTGTATTGTACGTGTTATAAACATCATTACATGTTGTTGCCGAGAATTTATGAAGACTTTCCTTGAGCCGCCTCGTGGCTTCTGAGCTTTTTTCATTCAAATTACTAGTGAATGTTATAGCTGCCCAATTATCTGGTACACGTGGTAACGTCATTCTTTCACACTGGAACCTATCCACGAACTCTCTAAGCAACTCAGAGTCCCCTTGTTGGATTTTGAAAATGTCTTCCATTCTCTTTTCAACTTTTTGAGATCCTGAATGTGCTTTAATAAATGAATATGCAAGCTCAGCAAAAGAATTTAAAGAATTTTTAGGTAAAAGAGAATACCATGTTAATGCTCCCTTAGTAAGTGTTTCACCAAATTTTTTGACCAACACTGATTCAATTTCTTGGTTGGTCAAGTCGTTGCCTTTTACGCCAGTTGTGAATGCAGTCACGTGGTCTCGTGAATCAGTTGTTCCATTGTTCTTTGGAATATCATGCATTTTAAATTTCTTTGGAATTAGTAAAGGAGCAACACTTGGCTTCCAAGGTTGCTATGAATATTTATCCATATCTATTCCTTTGATTACAGGTGGTACTCCAAGTTTGCTCTATGCGGTCACTTTGCCCCTTAACCTGTTTCTGCAATGTTAGAACGAAATTTTGTAAATCATAATTGACTATGTTACCTAGTTCTCCATCTTGTGACTCACTGAGGATTCCGCCATTGCCTGAATTAACAAGCCTAGAACGAGGATTTTCCAAAGTGTTGGTATTTGTAATCGGTGTTGATAGTGCAGCAGGTAACTGGCTGGCAAAGATATCAAGAGTTTTATTGACCCGTTGCGTGTTTAACTTTTGTAAAGCTTCATTGACGGCTTCCTCATTTTCAAATTAAGTGTTTGCGTTTGAGTGAGACCTATCGGGAGTTCCTTCTCGAGATCGTTGAGGCGAGCTTTGTGGAGAATGGATCGGAGTGTGAACATCTTGTGAGTCCTCTTGGAGTTGACGGTTTCCTTGGTTTCCCTGGTTTCCTTGGGCATTGTCGCTAACATTTGACATGATTGTTGATGTAACGAAGTAGGTCAAGTTAAAAAAATAGATTATCAGATTTCCGGTAACGGAACCAATTTATTTAAGCAAAAAATAGAATTTCAATCAAAGTGATAATTTAGAAGAACTTGGGTTACTGATAATCAAAGGATAAGTAAAGAAAAATGATTTTTCCAATGAAATAGTCAGAAAAAACAAAGTATCCAGAGTATTCAGGTAATCTTTCGTGTCCCTACAATTGGTTCATTCTCTCCCTTTTATAGCTATTTTGGAGATATGTGTTTTGCCTTTTTCATGATAAGGCTATTATAGATAATTAAAGATATTAAATGCCACGTTACATAATCATTGTATTCAATACATATTCTCTAACGTTTTTAGTATTTAAGGCTCGTTAAATACTTTATCTGCACTCTCTTGTACTGTCAGGTTTATTCCCCCTAATTCTTGGACTTAAATAGGTACATGTGCTGTGTCTTTTGAATAATCTCTCGTGCCTCAATCGCTCGTGCCTCTTTCTGTGCCTCTGCTCGTATCTGTTACAGCTCGTGCCTCTTTCTATGCCTCTACTCGTATATGTTTCAACTTGTTCCTCTTTGCCAATCATAACTTTTGATCAATCTACGTGTCATGACACGTCATCTTTATATCACTTTAATATGTAAACTCAATTTTTTCAAATACACTTGGTGCACATTCATATTGAGGGCTAGTGGATGGAGAATGTTGTTTAATAAAACATGGTTGAGGTTGTCACACCTCTTTTTTACGGCGCTTTAACATACTCCGGCGAAAGGGAATATATATATAAGCGTAAAAAGAGTTTTTCCAAATAAAGGACGGTCGGAACGGGATGGGTTATTTAAAAATTTCAGAGTCGCCACTTGAGAATATATTGGTGTCTCAAGTCACCGAATTAATCCCGAACCGAGGAAGGTTTGACTCTGTTACAGTCTGCGAACTAGAAAT
>MU664945.1:97511-137183 GCA_026770625.1 Nicotiana glauca
TTTCTATTTTATATTTATTATAATATTTTCTGGAGAATTTTATTAATTATTTCATCCTAATAAATATTATAAAATTTTTATTTAATTTTCTTATTATTTGTTCTACCATTTTTGATGCTTTTCCTAATTAATTTCCTTTTATTTATTTTAATTTTTTGGAATTCTTTACTTGGGGTAAAAATCACGTGCTCACAGAGGTAGTTGCTCATGGGCATATGCATCCCCTCGGATACTAGTTGAGCTAGAAAGTGTGAGTTTTGGAGAATGATCACTGTCTCCTAACGGTCCAGGATCATGTTGTATATGATTGCATGACCTATCAGTGCTTGTTCTATCCATGATAGTGGTTGGTGGTCTTGGGAATGGGTGGTTGAACAAAGAAGACACGTTTGTTTTCCTTGTAGGTTGTTCAAGGTTGGTGGTAGACCATTGTATGTGCTCGTTGATGTCTTAGAATTTGCACTAGTCTGTATCTCCTCCTTTGGGAAACAGGTATTCTTGGCATGGTTGTTACCCAAGTGATTGTTTATATTAACTCTAGTGGATAATTCAGTGGAAGGGGAAGGAGTTTGAGTAGAGGAATTAGCTGGGTTAGTAATAATTGGGTCTATTATATGTTTTGGTTGCTTGTGGGAGATATGATGTTAAAAGGATTTGGTGTAGTAGTAGGGTTAGGCACGTGCTGCTCTTTATTGGCCAATTGTACAAGGGAAAAGGGTCATTTATATCCCTCTACTTTTGAATATTGTTTATATTTAACCTTCGTTATACTTTGCGTGCAAATATACCCCTACCATTAATAAACTTATCACAAATACCCCTAACCCTAACGGAACTTCCATCATCACCAACTGCCGCCCCTCCAATCTTCTTCTCCATAATCCAGTAACGCCCTTCTTCACCTCAGCTTCATATTTTAACCCATATATTTAGCTGGAAAATACTAATTATTAATTCAGTCCAAATAAGAAGCTAAACTCTTAGACAATTATAAATTTCAAAACTCTATACACCCAAAATATAAAAGATCAGTGCAGGCCACCAAATTTGCAAAACAACCATAAATAATTTATGCAAGATAAGAAAAATGAAACATTAATAACATCAAAAAATGTTAATTTTTTTCTCATATTCAAGAGAGAAATGAGATTGAAGGAATTTATAGTGAGTATGATATTGTTCACTGCTTGTTTCTAATTCTCCCAATATTTTTAGTGCTTCAGAATTGTACAATTTAATTGCTCCAAAGTATCAAAATCAGCAAAAATGTCATTTGCGTTGGATTCAAATTCAATGTGTAGTTAATAACGTACAACATCGGAGAATATTTTGAATTTGAGAAGACCCACCAAAGGAAGGTTGTTGTTGGCAGTATTCTCGACTACGGATCTCAAAATTTATGAAGAGGGTGGTCGAGTTTCTCTCTTGCGAGTTGAGGATGAAGGTATGTGTTTACATTAGGCAGTGAAGGGAGGAATAATAGTGGTGGTTATGGTGAAAATAAAGCGATGAATTTTACCTTTTTTTGAAGATTAAGTTAATGCTTGAGGTTAAATGCTTGAGATGAGCCTAACAATCTAAAATGATGGAGGTTGGAGGTGAAGATAATGGTGGTTCATCATTTTAGCTGGTCGGACGGTGGAGATATTGGTGTTGAACGGACGAGGGAATGGAGAAGAAGATTGGAGGGGCGGCAGTTGGTGATGATGGAGGTTCCTTTAGGGTTAGGAGTATTTGTAATAAGTTTGTTAACGGTAGGGATATATTTGCACGCAAAGTATAACGGAGGTTAAATATAAGCAATATTCAAAAGTAGAGGGGTATAAATGACCATTTTCCCATTGTACAATTGAGGTGTTCTTGTGGGACACCATCTTCCTCCATGTAGTAAATATAGTCATTTTCACTTTTAGGGGTTATTTAGTAGGGTGTATAAAAATATTGTGGAATAAGATGTATTAGTAATGCATGTATTAGTATGATTAGTTATGCAAATATTATTTCTTATCTATTATTTGGTGTGGTGTATTAAAATTATAATGCATTGTATAATTTTTAAGAAAAATAGTTGTTTACAAAAATGCCTTCCATATTCTCTAGCATTAAGGGATTTTAAGGACAATATTGTCTTTATCCATACTAATGCATGCATTAATTATACCCTTGGTATTACTAATGCCATGGTTTTCTATGCATTACTTATACATAGGATAATATCAAGTATGATGTATAACTAATACAAGTATTAGTTATACACATATTGAAAAAATGTACCAAACAAAGTATTAGTAATACATAAAGTTAATGCTTGCATTATTTTTTCTAATACCTCTAGCCAAACGACCCCTTATTGGTGAAATTAGGATAGTTAATTCCAGATATTAGAGGTTCTTTTCCATTTTGTAGGTTTGTGGTTTTAGAAGGACTGTCCTCGTTATTCTCGTCAGTAGGAGATTTAGAACTTTGCATGTTAGATAATATGATATCCTTCATGCAGGGCACGTTGCCTTTAGCAGTATTTTTTTAGTGCCACATTCCTAACACTTAAAACTAAATATATTTTGAATTAGGAAAATCATTAGCCACAATTTCCATTAGCAGAAATTCCAAGGTAGTAAATTTGTTGTTATTGGTAACCTGATTTCTTCTACAGAAATCGTTATGATTACTGTTGATTTTTGTTCTACTCGTGCTTTGATTGTTAGGAGAGTTAATGCTAGTGTTAGGGTGTTGAGTACAAAATTTACCTGGTATTTCATGTGGAAAATTTGTGTTTGTACCTGATTTTTGGGTTGTTTCATTTTCCCTTCCATTGGTTTTCCTTTTCTTGGGGAACTTAACCGTCTGTCGCACTTCACCAATTGCATCCTGGATATTATTGCATTCGTTCAGGTGTGGATTTGGGTTGCTTGGTAAGATGTTTGTCAGTGGTGCCGGAGCTTTTTTGTAGAGAAACTTTCCTAAAGCATTACTCCCTCTAGTTCAAAATAAGTGGTTTTTTGCCCCCTTTTTTTGTGGTCCAAAATAAGTGATTTTTCTAGATTTCAAAAATGACTTAATTATTTTTTTCCTACATTGCCCTTGGAGTAAATAGTGTTGGAGTATGTGTTAGGAGTATTTATGTGAAGAGATAATAAATGTTAATATGGTCAATTTAATTGCTAATTAATGCTAAAAGGTGAATTTCTTAATTTGTGTGAAAATAGCTAAAAAATCACTTATTTTGGACCGGAGGATGTATCTTTTAGTGGTAATTAGCTATCTATAGATATCATTTGCTATATTACAGATTATAGATACGCTTTCTGTTGTTATAAAATGTATTTAAGCTATTGTAAAAATAGTCGTAAATCAGGGAAATCCAGCTAATTAGTTGTTGCATACGAGTGTATTCGACTGTATCCATGGCGTGAAACATGGGATTACAGCTGGACATTATTGTATTCGACTGTATTCACGGCGTGAACAGGGGATTACACTGTTTTTAAACGGAAAGTGAATCAATTAACATAATAGACTCCTAATATAACTCAACAAACTCAATTATAACACAAAACTTTTGTATTTCCGATTATAAAAAAGATTCTCAACCGAAAAATACCCCAAAATATAGCAAACTTCAGAGAAATTATATAATACATATGAAGACATAAATTATATTAATTAAAAAAAATATATGAATAGATTCATGGCATATAGCGAGACAATGAATACAATGAAATATATAGAATACAACGGGATACATTGAAATACAATGCAAAAAAATATAGTGGATACAATGAAATACATCGAAGTACATTGAATTACGATGAAAAAAAAGACAATGAATACAATGAAATACATGCAAATACAACATAAAAACCAAGAACCAACAACTCTTTTCATCGCAAAAACTATAAACCCAGTAGATCTTCGTCCCTCATATTGTCTTCCTCTGGCTCAAAATTCACTGTCTCCAAGTTTTAGTTTTTACTATGATTCTTCATCTATTTACTAAATAATAATGAAGATGGATCTTCATATGGGTCGAAATCTACTGCGTCCTCTCTCTTTTTATCTATGTTTCTGTATTTTGGACCTCCCTTCCCTTATGTTGAAGATCTGAAGGGTCGTCTGAAAGTGCAAGAGGGAGGAGAGAGCGTGGGGTTTTTGACTAATGTTAGGTGATGTGGGTGAGAGGAATTTTGAGATTAAGCATCGTGCTTTCAGGGAACGGGGGAAGAGAATGGCATGTATCAAAGTAGAGAGAGAAAGAAAATAGTGTAACTGAATAGCGTATTTAGTGGCTTAGGGGTAGGAGGTAACCAAAATTAGATTTTTGCTATAAAAATTAAAAGGTATCCATAGAATATAATTTGTTAAAATTCTATTTATTTAAAATAAGGTGTTAACCGTTATTATAGGAGGTAAAAATTCCTTTTTTGTATTGTCACCTTGTTGCCACATGGCCTAATCTTCCTCAATGTTTACATAAAAAAAATTCGCCTTCATATTGAATGAATTGTTTGTGATAGCCAATATGAATGAATGGAATGACAAGCTCTTCTAGTGGAAGCTCAATACACAATCTGGCATAATGATCCCTTAACGTAAAAGATGTGCACGCATCTATTTTCAATAATTTACCAATGATATTTCTAATTTTTGCTAGTATAATACCATCGTAGACCTCGGTTGGTAGTTGATGTAGACAGAACCATATAGCTGTGAGAGAATTGTTTACTTCCATTGTCACAAATTTTGGTTTCCATATCTGAATTGAAAGAAAATGACCAAAAATAAACCATGGGCCATAATGTATGTTACGACCCCAGTTCGCCCTCCGTGAACCATTGTGACAGTCTCTATGACCAGGTAAGCCTAAAAATGCGGAATATAAATAATAATTATGGAAGAAAAAACTAAAACCGGAATAATAAAAATAAACAGTATTCAAGGTACCTCTAGGCACATATAATAATAACTCTCGAAGGTAACAAAATTCTCAAAATCCGGAATCTCACAAATCACAAGCTATGAGATATATAAGAAGCTCTAACTCCGGAAATATCTAAACAAGGGATAATACTGAAAGGGCTATACTTATTACATAAGATAGAAATGGACTCCTCGGTCTGCGGACGTAGCAGATATACCTCGAAGTCTCTACAGAACGCTTCCTCCCAAAGATGATAGAACTGAGTGAAAAATACCTCGATCTGCACAACAAAAATGTGCAGAAGAGTAGCATGAGCACACCATAGCGGTGCCCAGTAAGTATCAAGACTAACCTCGATGGAGTAGTGACGTGAAATAGTCGAGACACCTACGGGTCTAATAAACAGTGCAATGATAGGAATAACAGAACATGATATATATATATATTTATATAAAGATTGTACGAAATGACCAAAAATACTACAATCACAATAAGGGAAAAAAACAACAAGTAACAACAAAAATATTAAGAAATAACACATAAGAACGGAAAAAACTCATCCCAAATCCTAAAGTCACAATACAGTAAAGGGAAAACAAAACAATAACTCAGATCCTACGACGGTGTTCACATCAGGTCTTATCCAAAAATTACCACAAATTACCAAATCTCGGACAATTACAACTCACGAGTCCCAGTACCTGAAATCTAACAACTGGCATCCTGTGCCCTCATCAGTCTCATGGTCACACTAACAACTCATTTGCTAACTAGGGCCACTCTTGCATATATGATAAGTAACGGGGGCGTACATCTATGCTTAGCAAAATCGGGGGACTTTACGTACAATAGGGGTGTTCAACTACGTATACACTTGCGCAAGTGCTTTAACATAATTTCTACCAGCTAATAAGCGTACGAAGAAGAAAAGGCAGCACGTACAATGTTTCCTCACATCTTCCATGAGACAAAGCTCATACATGTATGCAACCCACAATCACAATATTAAACAAAAAAATAAGAATGCCTCCACAGGCCGTCACAAATCCTCACAATCAATCCCTGATATAGCCCACCTTATTCTGCCGCGCATGCAATAATATCATAATAAGTGTCCGCCTTATTTCTCCACACGTGCATCATAATGTTCCCACCTTATTTCATCACATGCGCAACCCACATAAAAATATATATACATATCCCGCCTTGTTATGTTACATGTGCAATATATGAATATTAGCAATAGCACGGCAGAAACCTCGTGCGACCCCACAACAACAACCGCACGGCAGAAATCTCGTGCATTGTAATATCAACAACCGCACGGCAGAAACCTCGTGCAACAACACCCCAAGCACAACAACAACAATGACAATATATACAAGAGCACAATAAGTGAATCAACTCAAGAATCTTCCGTTCACCAGGGGATGGTAAAACTAGCTCACAAGAAATAACCACAATAGAGAATAGTAATAAGAACAACTCAACAAGGGAGAAAAAAATATGAAGCAACGACCCTATAGCATGTAGTTCAAATAACAAGGGAGTTAACAAGAGTCAAGCAAATTTCAAATAAGGAAACATCAACTAAACATAGAATATGTACTCTTACTTTAAAGGTTGGGCAGGTTACGAAGGATATACAATAATTTCAATTAAGACTAAATAATTACATGGGAGATAATAATGATTTCCAATAAAACAAGTAGTTATGAAAGACGACGTGACAATAGAGGAGGTAAAGATTTTCAGTTAAGCAAAGTAAGAGTCAATTAGGCAATAAGAATGAACCATAAAGCAATTAATTCCAAGTAAAATATGTAGAGGTGAAACTAGTAATACGGAATTCAATCATATCAAGAACAACTTCATACTCAGTGAATATAAGGACCTAAGAATCCTAAAAGGCCAAATTTCCACAAATAAGTCCGAGCATGCACTCATCACCTCGCGTACTCGTATTACAATCAATAGAGAAGACTCAAATCCAAGGGCAAATCCCCCACACAAAGTTATGCAAGATACTTATCTCGAACCGGCTCAAAATCAACTAGAAACCACGTTCTTGCCACGAGTACTCGACTACAAATGGCCCAAATATATTCAATCCAATTTCATAAGGTATATAACACTTCAAGTAATTGATTCTACAATTAAATTCTAAGCTAATACGCGGAATTATATAAAATGACCAAAACGCCCCTCGGGCCCATGCCTCAGAATCAGACAAAATTTATATTTTCAGAATCCTCACACCCTCACGAGTCTATTCACATAAAATCTCTCAAATCGTAGGTCGAAAACCCAATCAAAACTCAATCTCTAGGTCTAAGAACTTTCCCCCCAATATCTACCAAAATTCCAAAATTTAAGGAAAGATTCATGGAAATTAATCTAAACCAAGTAAGAATCGCTTACCCAAGTTGCCCAGGTGAAAAATCCCTTAAAAATCGTGATCTCCCGAACTCCCAAGTCAAAAATATAAATTATGGTATAAACCCTCGATTTTGGAAAACTTATATTCTGTTCAGATATGTAAAGCATCGCAAATGCGGAGGAAGTCTCGCGTTTGCGAAGAAGAAAAATGAAAGCTGCACAGATGTGCTTTGCGAACGCCGAAGCACGCATGCAAACGTGAAGAAGGAAAATATCATGGCCCAAGGATTGCTCTTCGCGAACGCGTGAACCAGTACGCAAACGTGAAGGGTGGACTTGCATAGTACGTGAACACGCGATGGTGGACACGAACATGATGAGGAATAAAGTGGGGCTTCGCGAACGCGGGGAGAGTTACGCGAACGCGAAGAAGGAGTTTCTAGGTGGTAAGAAATAATGCATCACGATCGAGGGAGGCTGTTCGCGATCGCGTAGAAGGATATTAGAAGCAGCAAAATAACAGTTCAAAATAGGAGAAAAATGACCCGTTGAGCATTTGAAACGCACCCGAGGCCTCCAATACCTCAACCAAAAGCACCAACAATACCTAATACCTCAATTCAAACTTTCACCAATCCCTAAACCACCTAAAACAACATCGAAAACTTGAATAAATCAAGGATTTAAGCCTAAGAACTCCAATTTCCCTCAAAATACGATTTCGATAAAAAACCTAACCAAACCACGTCCGAATCACCAAAAATTTTACACACACATCCCAAATAACATAACGGAACTACTGCAACTTTCGGAATTTATTCCGACCCTCGAAGAAGAATCTCACTATCGGACCGGAAACTACAAAAATTCAAACTTTGGCATTTCAAGCTTAAATTAGCTACGGAATTCCAAAACACAATCCGAACACGCTCCCAAACCCAAAATCACTCAACAGAGCTAACAGAACCATCGAATTTCTATTCCGAGACCATCTTCACACTGTTCCGATTACGGTCAATTTTCCAACACTTAAGCTCTCAGTTAGGAACCAAGTGTCCCAAAACTCTCCGAAGCTAAAAACCGAACATCCCGGCAAATCAAAAATAGCAGAATGAACTTGGGAAAAGCAGTTAATAGGGGATTAGGGCATAAATTCCAAAAATGACCGGTCAGATCTTTACAACGTAGAATCTTGAACATGTGATCTTCATAATTGAATTTGGTTATGTAGTAATCTGCTCCAAGAACGATTAAAGGAAAATTTTCAGGGATTTTCCAAATTTTTTGTATTTTTCTTTTGAGAAGATGTTGGATTTTTTTTTTTTTTACCAATTGGGTTTGAGTGGAAGGATGGTGGGCTTGATTCTTGAGACATTGAAGGAAAGCAATCATATGAAGGGGTGTGTACATTTATTACAGAATGTTGTACCCATTCAATTCTTTAAAACTCAAACCAGGCTTATTGTGGTCTATGCTTGTGGTTTTTGTTACTATATTTGGTAAAAATTGCACGGGGCGTCCTATTTAGTCGCCCTTATTTAACTTATACCCATTTTTTTTTTAAACTTTTAACTTGTACCCATTTTTTAACCAACTTCAGCCCCCTTTCTCCTCCTCCTTCTTCTCCTCAAACTTTTATCTTTTCTCTTTTCAGAAGGTTCATCCCTATCTGCTTCTTCTTATTTCTCCAGTAAGTCCTATAAATTTTCATGCCAACCTATATATCTGAAACAACCAATTTGCTTTCTTCGTCACTTCCTATCACGTGTTATTTGACTTTCTTATTTGTGGCAAATATATATATACACACAACATTACAACAGAACTCATCAACTCACAGCTTTATTTGGGAAAGGAAAAGAGTAAAAAAAAAGTAGAGCTATGTTTTATACATTTAGCTTCATTTTCACATGTATTCATTGCAACTAATGGTTCTGATCATTTACGATGCAGCAACAATTTTATTCTTTATATAAATATCAAGAAACTTGTGATTTGATGGAGACATTGTTACTTACTACCATCAACAACATGAACGATATATTATATGTATGTTATTAATAGCCTATTTGGCCAAACTGCAAAAATTAGCTTATTTTGAAAAATATTTTTTTTCAAAAGTGTTTTTTTCAAAAGTACTTTTGGTGAGAACCAGTTTGTGTTTGGCTAATTAGTTTGAAAAGCACTTCTTCTGAGCAGCAATTAGTGTTTGGCCAAGCTTTAAAAAATCGATTCTAAGTGTATTTTTCTCAAAAGTGTTTCTCAAAAAAGTGCTTTTGGAGAGAAACTACTTTTTTCTGCTTCTCCAAAACTGCTTCTGCTTCTTCTCAAAAGCACTTTTTTCGATTCCAAAAGCTTGGCCAAACACCTTAATTTTTGGCCAAAAGTGCTTTTGACCAAAAAAAAACACTTTTGACCAAAAAGAAGCTTGGCCAAACAGGCTATAAAATATGATTACAGTTTCACGTGAATAGAAGGAGACCGATGGTCTAATAACTACAGTTCATACAAACACGAATTAAATTATAAACAAACAAAAACTTTAGCTCTAGAGCTGAAGTTCCCAGTTACAAAGACAAAAAACTTCAGCCCTAGAGCTGAAATACCCCAGTTACAAAGACAAAAACTTCAGCTCTAGAGTTGATGTTCCCCAGTTACAAAATAAAAACTTCAGCTCTAGAGCTAAAGTTCCCCAATTACAAAGACAAAAACTTCAGCTCTAGAGCTGAAGTTCACCAGTTACAAAACAAAAACTTTAGCTCTAGAGCTGAACTTCAGGCCCGACTACTAGAATGTTGAAGTTTTGCGTTATTGTCTTTGCTACTTTAGCCCCGTATGCTGAAGTTATGCGAAAAAATGGGTACTCTTGTAATTCTTTTTTTTACAAAGCAAGCACAAATTAAAATGTGACACAAAAAATGGGTATAGATACAAATGCCCCATATATTTGGTGGTTTGGGTGGAATTTGGAACATTTGATCATTATCTTCCATAGCAAATGGAGTAGGTTACAACAAGAGTGATAAACTAAGCTTAGAGAGAGGCGAGAGGAACTATTTTAGAGAGAGTTTTTATGGAATGTCTTAATAATCTACTTTTCATTTTTTTCAACCTTCCAATGTGTAGATTGATGTCACCTCCAATCTCAAAATATATCTTCGCCAGTTTTTTGAAAATGTCTATCAATGTCATTTATGTCGAATGACACATTTCATCTCGAAGAGTTGTCTTCGCATTTTCTCCTGTCTTTGGCCAGTAACTCCGCAGAAAACTTCATGTAGGATTCTGATGTTGATGGCAAAATCTTGGAAAATAAGAAAAAGTATTTTTGTCTTGAATTCCAAGTGCATTCCACCAGTCTCTGAGGATCCCTGAGAACCTTGAAGTGAGTTCTGAAAGGATGATATGCTTTTCTCGTTCCACCAAATTTCTGGTCACCATCCAAGTATAGAAGTCTTGGATCCGTTGAGGCCATTTTGAAACCTTGAAATCATCTAAGGTAAAAGTGTGGAAACCAGTTCCAACAGGCTTTGACGCCATGGGCTCATATCTTCTTTCTAGGATTGGTTCATCTGTCATGCCTTCTTGTTCGTCATCTACTTCAGATATTTCTGGATCTCTTGGCTGGTTTACAAATATTGGAGGATCGTCTTTGTCGGAAGAGTTCGTTGCGGATTCATTGCTTGATTGAGAGCTATCTTCCATTGTTTCATCTTCTGATGAGTTTAGCAATTCCGACCATGGGGTATCTTCTTCTGATATGTATCTTGGCTGAGAGACATAGAGGTCTGGAGCCTTCTGGTAAGAAATCATCAGATTTTCAGGGTTCGATTCTTTTGAACTTTCTCCTTGGTCTCGCCTTTTCTTGGTTTGTTTCTTAGCGGCAAGGGCATCATTCCTTTCCCAAACCATTTTTGCGATATCAAAATCATTTTCTTCTTTTGCTGGTCGGGTGAAAGAGATTGGATTTTGTAAGGTAGATGGAAAGATAGAAAAGGTGTAGTCCAATTTAGGTGGTGAATATGCTTGTGGAGACATAGGGAAGAAGGCAGGTTTTGAAGGGAAAACTGGGGTTCTTTGTGGCTCAAAGTGATCATTTCTCAGAAGTTGAATTTGTTCTTTGATGGAAATCGTTTCTGTTGTTGTTGTTGGAAAAATTGGAAAAGTGAAGTCACTGGCGGACAAATCTCGTATTATAAATTTTCCAACCTGAGTTCCAAGGCTTTGATCAGTCCTGCATGTTGAGACGATGTCTGCTCCACCTTTTTCTCAATTGTTTCAACTTTGCTCATTAACTTGTTTTGTGCATGGGCCACGTTTTTATGGTGCTGCCAATATTATTGAGAATTTTGTTCTGGCAGATGGAATTTTCTGATTGCCAGTTCATTGTTGCTTCAATGTCAGTTGTTGGGGTTTTTTCTCCAGGTGGTAGTACTATATTTTTCTTGGGGATTTTTTGAGCATGGCTGATACCCTCTTTTTCAAAAGGTTGAAGTGGAGGAAAATCTTGAGAGTGGCTGGAACTTGAAGGGCTCAGCATGAATATTTGTGGATATGAAGAATTTTGAGTTGATGGAGTTTTAGGTTCAGATGGATTTTTAAATTCTGGTGTATGAGGTGTTGTTGGTTTGGTTTGGGCATGGTTTCACTATGAGTGAATTTTTCTGGTAGTTTTGGCCATTCTTGGGGTTTGTAACTTACAAGAAATTCATATTTATCTAGACGGCTTAATGAGCCAATTGAAGGATCTTTATTTTCATATTTGGCCCGAAATTGTCTTTCAGTAGTTTTACCCTTTTTCTTGGATTTTGATTTGCGCTGGTGATGTTCATCATATTCTCCAATTGGATCTTCTAAACAGTCTTGGCAGGTGCAACCAAGATCCCATGGGCGGTGTCCAGTAAAGGGGCATTTGAACCATCACATTCGTTTTCCTTCTTTGTCAAAATATTGGCACCGGTCATGTTCTTCCATGATGCTTTGTATATTCCAGAAGAATTCTCCATCAGGTTCTGGGTATGTATCTGTTGTATCTTTGGGTTGAATTATTTGGCAAGAAAAGATGGTTTTATTGGGTTTTTTTGAGATGGCAATGGTCAAAGCTTATGCAAACGGTTTTGACACTTCTTTTGGTAAAGGTTGGTTCACCAGATTGTAAAGATTCCTCTGATTCTCTTAGCTTCTCATAATTTGTGATCCAGGAATCAGGAAGGATTTTAACAAGTTCATCTCTGGAAATCTGTCTGGGTATTTGGGTGCACATGGTATTTTCTTTGGTAGCATCAATATTTAAGAGTAAGACATTTTCTCCTCTGGGTAGGCAAAGATCCACGACATGATTTTGGACTCGCCATGCCATTTGGTGGTAAAGAGTAGCATGGATGGAGTCTTTGGCTTGTGAGGCTCCTTTGATTTGGACTTGAAATTTTAGGGCTTCGGTTACGTATGGGTCATAAAGTGACATGTTAAAATTTGGAAAGATGGTTATGAAAACAGTTCCGACATTTAGGGTAACTTCGGCAGTACCCAAGTTTGCATGTTGGTACTCCAAATATCTTGTATATAGAAGAGAAAGTCGAGCTACAACTGGTTGACCTTTTCTTCCGTGATATGTAAAGCGATTCGGATGGCACCAAAATGGATATGGGTAAAATCATGATCTCTCCATTATCTGGGAAAATCATCTGGTATTTGAAGGGTGATAAATTATTCCTCTCGAGTGGCAAGAATAGGATGCTGGTCAAGTTTTGAGGCAGCAACATATTCTTTAACTCCTTTTGGTTTGTGTTGGACTAAGGAATGAATTTGGGTCCAGGGTGCAAAGGATTTTTTGGCAAAAGGCTTAATAAGGGTTTATGAGAGGTAGTTCAGTGGAAGATACTTTTTGTTCTTCGGGTAAGATATCTACTTCATAGAGGTAATCATATTTTTTGAACAAGGTTTTATATAGAGTAGGGGACATATTCAGTTTTGCAAGGGACGAGGATGAGGATGAAGGAAATGACTCAGACATATTCAATAAACTGCTTAGTTATGAAGCACAACTTTGTATTTTAGTAGCTTTATGACATGGCCTTGAAAGGGAATTGTGGAGGTCGAGCATTAAGGTTGTAGGTTAGGGGGAAGTTGTAAATATTTCTACAGCGCACTAGGGTGGGACTAGCCAGTTAGGAGTTAGTCGTAGGATGCTACTGATTAGCTACTAATGTAGGGCCTTATCTGTTGGTTATTAGTATATCTTCCATCTTTTTCGTATTTTTTATATTTTTCATATTGCTGTTATTTTGTTTATTTTATGTTATTTTATTAAAAGTCCATTGATAGTACTAATATATTATCTTTGTTGCTCTCTTGAGCCGAGGGTCTCCTGGAAACAGCATCTCTGCCCCTCGGGGTAGGGGTAAAGTCTGCCTATATATTATCCTCCTCAGACTTCACCTGTGAGATTATACTGGGTTGTTGTTGTTATATTTCTATTCATTAGTTTGGGAAAAAATATCTTCTAAATCGATTTCTGTTTTTTATTTAAAATGTGTAGCAATTCATAAATTTTATATTATATTCATATGTCTTGAGAAATGATTTGGAGAAAGAGTACATGCTTTATCTTAACATCTATAATAATATAATGATAGCATTTCAAAAAATTGGAGGAATGATTGGAGAAAGAGTAGTTAATGATAAAGGTAAAATATGATTTTTTTTTGATTGGCTAAAATGAATAAGTAAAAATAAAAATATATTTTTAATATAGTGAACAAATAAAATTGAACGGAGGAAGTAACGAAAACACAACACACAGCCAGAATGTATTGAAGTACTCCATCCGTTCACTTTTACTAGTCCACTATATTAAAAATATTTTTTTTTACTATTACTTGTCAACTTTAGCAAATCAAGAGAAGATCATATTTTTTTCTATTTTACCCTTATTATTAGTTATTCATTTCATAAGATTTCTCAAAATACTATCATTATTATAGATATTACGGTAAAATATACACTTCATCTATTATTTTTAAGGAGCGTGCAAAGTGTATTATAGACAAGTAAAAGCGAACACAGGGAGTACTAATCAATTTTCCAAAAGTTAAGTTTGCATACTCAATTTTTAGTTTTTGAGAAATTGACTGTACCATTTCCAAGAAAAATATTACTCCTAATTGTTTTATACTCCCTCCATTCATTTTTAAATATTTTACAAATAAATTTTTATTTTTATTTGTCTCTTTTCGTATATCAAGAGAAAAATAATTTACTTTTTCTGTTTTATTCTTAGCTAATTATTATTTCAAATTATTTTTTAAATTTATTAATACTATACACTAATTAAATAATTATTATTGTAAATTAGATACTTTACTTATTATTCTTTTAAGGAGTGTTCAAGTTAATGGTGGACAAGTAAAAGTGAGCGGAGACTTTTTTTTTTTTTTTTTGACGAAAAGACAAAGAACTCAATTTTTGAAAAATTTCAAACAAACGGCGGTACATGTCCGTCTTGAATTTACCAACGTACCCTCGTGTACGATGAATCCAACCCAAAACTTTGTCATAACGTTTGTTGTGGGTCAGGTGACGTGTCGGTTTGACGCTGACTCCTCCCTCACCCTGCCCTAAACCCACCCCCCAAAACCCAAATCTTTCTTCATATACTTTTCCTTTCGTCTTCCTCATTTATGTCCATTCATTCATTCATTCATTCATCCCCCTACCTTTTCATCTTCCTTCTTTTTACACACAAAAATCAGACAGGCACAGTATTATATAAGGGAACAGTTTTGTAAAATGTTTGTTAAATAGATGAAGATGCAGATGGTGTACGAAATTGATCATCAAAAGAGCATTAGTAGTACTGATCATATACCATTTGAAGCAAAGTTTAGTACTGATGATAAGCTTTCGACGTATTTGAGCTCAAGGGCAATCTTTATAATGGTGTTTTTAACTATTTCACTTCTTGTTTTGCCGTTGGTTCTGCCGCCACTTCCGCCGCCGCCATTAATGCTTCTCTTTATCCCAATTTTGCTTATGTTTTTGCTTGTTTTTTTAGCTTTTACTCCTTCTCAATTGCCCAATGTGGCTGTCACTTAATTCTTTGTAAATAAACTAATTATTCTCCTTAAGTGTGCATGCAATTGCAAATATATAGAACCCAAAGTAATTTTGGCTTGGACATTTTTTCTGGTTTTCAAGGTAACTATTCATTGTTTTGATGATACGCATAATTTTTATCGACTGCATTCACAGGAAATTACAAATTAAATTTTTTTTGCGTGTACATTTATGTTTCTTTGGCGTATACATAAATTATGTTAAATTCTTATTACACCGACGTGTATATTTCTTTTATCTTTTATGAAGCAAAGGAGGTGAAAGTGGATTCTGATGATGAGTGTGTCGATTTTGCTGCGCAATGATGCAAGTTCCAAATAAGAAAAGAGAATTGAGAAATTGAAGTTACATTAGAATTTTCATGGTGCACTGAAAAAACTTATAAAGAAACTTAGTTTGAATTAATTTCTTCGGAGAATATATGGAAGGCTTTGCTGTAAGAGTCAGAAGTTGACTATTTTAGTTATTATCTTTCTCACATAATTAAAGAAATTTAAAAAAAAAAAAAAACAATGTTGGGCAGATTTTTTATTTTACTTAATGAATTCTACCTTTTAAAACACTAAATTCATTGTATTTAACTCACTCTTTCTACGTACTTTTTGTCTAGCTTCAAAAGTAATTCTCTCATCTGATGAATGAAGTATTTAATATGAGTAACATATAAGAGTAAAATTTTAATTCTATTAGTGCATAGAGGTTAAAGCTGTTCAAAGTAATATAATTTCGGACCTGTCTAAGCCTTTGAATGTTAGATATTTTTCTATAAAAAATATATTTTTCTATTCTTACTTATTTCTGGTCTTTGATTAGATAGAAGAAAATAGTTTATTAAAAATATATAATTTAGACAAACACTATATGAGATGAAATGGGTGAAGACGAGGGAAGATGATATGTTCAGGGTTGGGTTGATGGTGTGGTGAGGGTAGGGGGTGGGCGTAGGTGAGGTGGTGGTAAGGTAGGGATGAGGAGAGTAAGGAGGACTGAAAGAGAATTCTGGAAGTTATCTTATTCCATTTCGATAGAAAAGTCATTTTTTTCGATTAGAAAAAAATGAATTGATGAGAAAAATATTTTTCAAAATATTTAAGCCGATCAAACACACCTATCATTTCATTTTAAAATTGTCTTTACAAAATTAATTAATTAGAAGGAAAGTAATCTTCTATATTAGGTCAAGAGATAATAAAAGAAAATTTATATTGACAGTTATATATAAACCTTAAATTCTTAATTAAATGGTGAGTGGAGAGTCCTGTCACTAAATTCAACACAGATACAACAAGTGGCTATAATTACCTTTTAATACGGAAAATTTTATTTTGTGTCTTATACAATTGATATTAATTGTATGAGACAACCTTTTTATCTCACAGATTTCTGTGGATCCAGAAATATAAAATTTGGGTCCATAAATTTGTGAGATAAAAAGAAATCTCATATAACTAGCGTCAGTTGTATCAGATGCAAAATAAAACTTTCTCTTCTACGTACAATGTCAGCTGAGCCTTAACTTCGAAACTTCTGTCTTTCCAAGAAAAGAAAATAGGGGTTATTGCTGTGGGCTACGTACGTACTGATTCATCTGTATATAGACAAGTTTTCCTACTTTTCATTTCCTTAGGGTTGTTCTCATACAAAGAGAAGGGGAAAGTGGGGTATACAAATGCCTTTTAAGCCCAAGATACATAATGTGAAACAAAAGTTATTAGTAGAGTAAAGATAGCAGGGTTTTTTTAATTTTTAATTTTTTTTGGAAACTTTCAGGACCGAAGTTACTACGGTCTCTACCTTTCGAGTGAATACTCTGTGGTGAGTATTCTGTACGCACAAGTTCATCACTGTGTAGTAACCTGCTAATCACACCTGGAATGAATGACCGCCTCCAAACCAACTAAACAGTGTGTTTTTAATGGTTTGTGCTAGGCTAGAGTCTATGGACTACTAAATGTGCTCGTACATTTGATTTCACTTGGGACAGATACATCATACATTATATCACAGTGAACTTCTTGTTATTACTCATTATATTTATTTACTTGAATCACACGTTAGTGCAAGTGATCAATATCTGAATCTTTTGAAAATTTTCTATTGTAGCATTGAGGATGCCCACATCAAACCACATTTAATCAGCTATGTCTCTAATTGGACAACCACCTAACTAAATTTCAAAATGCATTTTACTAGTTTTGACAGACACATGGCTAAAATAGACAGACAACAAATTTGAAAGAAGATTTAAAATTTAACAATTTCATAAACGTGTTCATAAATTTACAGCTGAACTACATTAGTTATTTCCTTTTATTTGGAATATCAACATTTAGGACCCACATTCTTTATTTCTTCTTTACTGAGCAATTAATTTCCTTCTTGCTTTACATTTTCTTTCTGTTGATAATTAGGAGTGGCCTTATCCTACTATAGGTAGCATAACAATAATGTGAAATTTAAGCTCGTGGACGTGGTTGTAAGATATACGTACGTTACATGACCCAGAAAAACAAAAAGATACACACACGTATGGTTATTTAGAAATTAGAAACACATTGGTTCTAATATAGAATGATATTACTACAATAATCACTATGACACAACCCGAATCAACTATTAATATGAAACGGTGCGTATATTTGTTTAGTCGAAAAAAGGATCATTGAGGGAGTAGCCGAAATATTAGAATCCCTCGGTTCTTAATTGATATATTTACTAGTCCATAGTGTGCCCCAACCCAATGTTAATTGGAATTAGTCGAGCCAATAGTTTCTGTGTAACGCAGACACGGTAGATACAACCTACAAGAAGCTTATAATGTGTTATAGTGTAAACTGAATTAGGTTGCCTACACGAATGTATAGGGTGTGTTTGGCATGAAGGATAATATTTTTCGAAAAATATTTTCTAATTTTTTTTATATTTGGTTGTTTTAAATGTTTTGGAAAATATTTTCCTTATGAACTCACTTTAATTTTCTTTAATTGGAGGAAAATATTTTCCTTATCAAGAGAAGAGAAAACATTTTCCAAAACTCCTTCTCAACCTTCACCACACTCACCAATCCACCCCACCCCCTCTCCAAAAAAGCTTTTTTTTTTGTTTCAAATTTCGATTTTTCGCTACCACCCACCCTACTACCCCTCCACCTCCACCTCCACCTCCACCCCTACCCCACCCCACCCATACTGAAAAAAGAAAATATTTTTTTTACCTTACCTTTTTTTTCCTTGCAATTTTAAATTTTTATTTTTTTGTTTTTTCTGTACTACAACCACCCCCCCCCCCCCCCCCCAAAAAAATTTATTTTTTTTTTTTTAATTTTATTTTTTTTTTTTTTTTTTTTCTGTACTCCAACCCCCCCCCCCCCCCATGCACAAAAAAATTTATTTATTTTTTTATAATTTAAATTTTTGTTTTTTTCATTTTACTGTCCCCTTCTCCCCCGAAAAAAAAATTTTTAAATATATTTTTCAATTTTAATTTTTTTATTTATTGGTTTAAAGGTTCAAATTTTACAAGTTTCAAATATGTGTTCGGAGGTTTATGTGTTTGGAAGTTTACGGGTTTAGAAATGATAAAGTTTACGGATTTAAAATTTCGCAGTTTTGAAAGTTTAGCGGTTCGAAAGTTTATGAATTTGTAGGCTGAGAAGGTTGTTGGTTTGAAAGTTTATTGCTTCATGTTTATAATATCTAAATTATTTACAAATACTCTTGAGAAGTCATTTTCCTTAATTTACGTACCAAACACCAGAAAATAAATAAAATTACTACTTATTTTCCAAAAAAATATATTTTTTTGAAAAATATTTTTCGTTATACCAAACACAACCATAGTGTCTTCTACACTACAAAATATATATGTTCTTTAGGAAGCAACGCACAAGAAGCTAGCGTTTGTCCATAGATCCCAAATTTATTTTGAAAAATCTGATTTGGGTGAAGTTTGGTTTGAAGATGAAAATGCGTTTGGACATACGTTTTCAAAACATATTTTCCAACTTTATTTTGAAAATACATGTATATAATTCCCAAGTTTTGGGATTTTGGCCCAAATTCAGCCCAATAGCTCATTTTGGAATTTGAAATTTTTGATTTTAGATTTGGCCAAAATATGAGCAAAATTTATTGCCAAACATGAGTTTTGAAAATAATTCTCAAATTTATTTTAGCAAAACTTATGGCCAAACGTGGCCGAAGTGTTGTCGTTAATAACATAATTCTCTCCTTTTCTCTCCCATGCATGATCATATTCTCCTCTTGTGACTTGATTGGACTTTCTGTACGGTGAGCTCTACAAAATAAATAACTTGTTCATGAATCTTTGCTCCATATATAGAGAACTTTAAACACAATGTATCCGTTCGCATTTAAGATTTTTTTTTGGAATAATATCCCCTCCGTCACAATTTTTATTGCATATTCCGATTTGATATAAAGTTTTAAGGGAGGGAAAAAAATTGTGGTATAAAACAAGGCATAAACATTTGTATTGGTATAAATCATCACATTTAAGGATAAAATGAGAAATTTAAAATTTAATTGCTTCTAAATATATAAATATAGCATTCTTTTAGAAGTTTAGAACAAACTAATTAAGGAAATAGTATCATGTATTAGCACTTAGAGAATAAACAAAAAATTACACTATAAATATCTTATCTATGCTGACAAAATATCAAGTACTTGTATCATTCTTCTTTGCTTATATAGCTTAGTATTCAATATTACCCTCAAAGATCTTTATGAAAAACCCCTATCCATCTGATAGGATCTCAGCAACTGTAACCAAAGTGTAGAATCCCTTCTCCGCATCTTCATCATCAGTTTTCTGTCGAGCAATACACACTCTGAGCCTCCTTGTAACAGAAGAAGAGATTGAGATTATAGATGGAAGATTTAAACAGAGTTACCTCCAATTATGTTTTAAATGTTTTTTTGTGTAAATATTTTTAATTTGTCAATACACATAATGTAATGACCGACTGGTCGCTTTGAGCTCAAAGCCTCTAATGAATCGTTCAACGGTTTGAGGTCTTGAGTAGCTTCACATTATGTATTATGACCTACACGTGCAGTTGATTTCGGTTTTCGGGAAGTTCTAGTTGATTTGAAAAAATAATTCTCAATTTGGAAGCTTTAAGTTAGAAGAGTTGACCAAGGTTTGAATTTTGAGTAACCGACATAAGAATCGGAATTTGAAGGTTCCAATAGGTTCGTATGATATTTTGGACTTGGTCGTACGTTCGGGTTGAGTATCGGATGGTCCGGGAGCATTTCAACACTTAATGTTGAAAGGTGGCACTTTGAAGGTTTTAGAATATCCTAAGTTTGATTTGAAGTGGACTTTGGTGTTATAGATGTCTGTTTGAGACTTATTGGTGTGATTCGAGTCCATACAAAGTGATGATCTGAGTTGTTTGAAAGCTGTTGATGATCATGTTGAACTCTGGCACAGAAGATTAGGGCACGCAAGCTTCTCTCTTCTGAATAAACTAATTTAGAAGGACCTGGTCCGTGGTCTACCCATGTCAAAGTTCAAAGTACATAAAGTGTGTGATTCCTGTGCTAGAGGAAAGCATGTGAAGTCCTTTTTAAGTCTAAAAATGATGTTAGCACCTCAAAGCCACTCGATCTTATGCATATGGATTTATGTGGCCTTATGAGAGTGTAAAGCAGGGGAGGAAAAAGATAAATTTCTGATAGTGGATGACTACTCCAGATTCACATGGACTATGTTTCTTAGAACAAAAGATTAAACCTTTGAGGTATTTCTGGCTTTTATGAAGAAAATCTATTTGAAGATGGAGTCTAGAGTCGCATGTATTAGATCATATCATGGAATAGAATTTGACAATGCCAAATTTGATGAGTTCTAAAATGTAAATACATTACTCACAACTTCTCGGCTCCAAGAACTTCCCAGCAAAATGGAGTTGTGGAGAGAAAAAATACAGCTATTGAAGAAATGGCAAGAACAATAATGATCGACAGTGAGATTGCAAAGAACTTCTAGGCTGAAGCTGTCAACACTGCCTGCTAATTGGTGAGCAGGTGCATGATCAGATATCTCCTGAACAAAACCCCATATGAATTGCTGAATGGAAGAAAACCCAAGATGACTCACCTAAGAAAATTTGGATGCAAATGCTATGTTCTCAACAATGGAAAGGATCAGCTTGGTAAATTTGATGCCAAGAGTGATAAAGAAATCTTTCTGGTGTATTATTATCAAAGCAAAGCCTACAAGATATACAACAAGTGGACTCAATATGTCCAAGAAAGCTTTCATATTATCTTTGGTGAGTCCTATCCCTCCTATGAGAAAAGTGCCAAGGATGATCAAGATGGAGAGGCCTTACTGGTTCTCGATGAAGTCATTGACATGACCAATGGAAATGCAGATATGATGAGCCATGTGACAGAGCGAAGTGGAGACAATACTGCCATTTCTTCAAGGAAACCAGGTACCTCAATTACAACCACTGAAGCTGAAGAAAGAGTGGTTGATGCAGTGCAGGGTACTGCACAAGTACCCAAGAGAAGAACACAAGGGAACCTGTTAGATATACCTAGATTCTCTATAAATAAACCTCAAACGCCCAACTAGAAACACAAAAACTCTCATCCTCTTGACATCATAGTTACCCCTCTAGATTCTGGAGTGCAAACTAGATCAAAAGCCTGAAATTCCCTTGCCTACTCAACCTTTCTTTCCCAAATAGAACCCAAAAATATCAAGAAAATCTTGAAATATGCAGATTGGATTATAGTTATGCAAGATGAGTTGCATCAGTTAGAACGTAACAATGTATGTCACCTGGTACCTGGACCCTCACATCGAACTATTATAGGAACCAGGTGGGTATTAAGGAATAAGCTTTATGAACATGGAAGCACTACACGGAATAAGGCCAGGCTAGTAGTTCAAGGTTACAATCAGGAGGAAGGGATTGATTATGATGAGATGTTTTCTCCGGTTGCTTGCATGGAAGCTATTAGAATCCTAACCACTTTTGCATCTCATATGGAATTAACTTTGTTCCAAATGGATCTCAAGAGTTCATTTCTGAATGGACTTCTGAAGAAAGAAGTCTATGTAAAGCATCCTCCAGGGTTTAAATGTCATGAATACCCTGAATATGTGTTTAAACTGGACAAAACATTATATGGGTTGAAGCAAACTCCTTAAGCTTGGTACGAAAGGCTATCAAAGTTCCTCGTAGAAAATAGTTTTCCAAGAGGGAAAATTAACAACACCTTGTTTCTAAGGAAACGGGAAGGAACATGCTCATTGTTCAGGTCTATGTTGATGATATCATTTTTGGGGCAACAACTGATTCTCTAAGTGAAGAATTTGCAAAACTCATGGGAAGTGTATATTAAATGAGCATGATGTGGGAGCTAAATTTCTTCTTGGGCCTTCAAGTGAAGTATTCCACGAAGGGTAAATTCATTTGTCAGCAGAAATACATATCAAGGAGATCTTGAAGAGATTTGATATGGAAGTATCAAAAGTGATAGACACTCCCATTGCTACGCCTATTTAACTAGACATGGATGAAATTGGATCTCCTATGAATCAAATTATGTATAGAGGCATTATTGGGTCTCTTTTCTATCTCATTGCCAGCAAACCTAATATTATCTTTAGTGTGGGGCTACGTGCAAGGTTTTAATCAAATCCCAAGGAATCTCATCTGAAGGCTATCAAAAGAATTTTGAGATACCTTAAGGGAACACAAGACCTGGTCTTTTATTACCCCTCAGGTGACAATTTTAAACATATTGGGTATGCTGATGCTAATTATGCAGATTATCTTATAGGTAGGAAAAGTACTTCTAGAATGGCTCACTTTCTAGGAGCATGTCACACCTCCTAGGCTACAAGGAAGCAAAACTCAGTGACTTTTTCAACAGCTGAAGCAGAATATGTAGTTGTAGCCTCCTGCTTTGCTCATCTCCTATAGATTAAACAATAACTGGAGGATTTTGGAGTATTTACTATTTTTATACCTCTTCTATATGATAACACCAGTGCACTCAATATGGCCAAGAATTCAGTTCAACACAAAAGAACCAAGCACATTAATGTGAGACATCATTTTCTGAGGGACAATGTAGAGAAAGGGTTGATCTGTATGAAGATCTACAGAACAGAAGACCAAATTGTAGATATCTTCACCACATCATTGAATATGGAAATTTTAAAAGAAACAAGGTGAAGCTGGGGCTACTCAAGCCTAATTGAGAACCTGATTCCCCATCAGTTGGCTATGAAAATCACCTTCAGGTAAAATTAGCTAAAGTGTTTTCTGGACAAGTCTAACTCACTTCAATGCCGTTGTAGGTAAACACACATGATAACTATAGAAGTTGTAGATGCATATGGGTGGTGAAAGAGGATTGAAATTTTCAATGACAGGCCAAGAACCTGGTTGTTGTACCAAAGGTTAGTAGTTCTATGCATTCTTTAATACACGCCTTAGAAAGGTACAAAAATCAACTGCCATGTCATCTAACTTTTCAGAACTCTATTGTCACGTCCTTTCACCTCAAATTATTCCATCTCCCTCTGAAACTTTGCAACTCTCCAAGCACAACTACCATTTCAAAAAAGGTTTCTATCGCTCTCGTCATAATTATCCTCTCTCATTAAAAACCCTCTCCCTTCTTCAAAGATCGTAGTCCTCCATTAGAACCTCTCGAAAGAATTTTCTCTCCATCTCTTCAATGGCTGACACAAACTCTAATATTCCTACCTCAGTCATCACTAACATGGAAAAACCCATTGAGTCCTCCGTTCCCGATGAGTCCTCAGTAACCATCCCTGAAATCACCCCTAGCCTAGATTTTTTATCACCCTCCACTTCTAAGGCGAGTATCTTAAAAACCCCTAAAGTCGTTGATCCTTCTTCTCTATCCTCTGAGTTTCCCATTGATCAAAAGAAAAGTGGAGAACAAGGTAAAAGTTATGAGGTTGCAGAGGTTTCTGCCATTGTTGCTTCAGATTCTATGGTGGCCATAGAGCCTATTAAGGCTGCAAATATCGCGACCATCTTTGTGGTATCTGCTGATGGAGTCTTATATGAGATTATTTCTGGTGCTTCTATGTCTTAGAGTAATGAGACACACAGTCTGGGGGAGAAGGAGCCATGGTGACTGTTGAAGGCTCTGTACCAGTAGGAACTACTTGGCCCTCTTGTGACTTGATATATTGGACTTTCTGTACGGTGACGGAGGGTAATATTGGACTTTCTGTACGGTGAGATCCACAAAATAAATAACTTGCTCATGAATCTTTGCTCCATATATAGAGAACTTTAAACACAATGTATCCGTTCGCATTTAAGATTTTTTTTTTTTTGGAATAATATCCCCTCCGTCACAATTTTTATTGCATATTCTGATTTGATATAAAATTTTAAGAGAGGGAAAAAAATTGTGGTATAAAACAAGGCATAAATATTTGTATTGGTATAAATCATCACATTAAGAATAAAATGAGAAATTTAAAATTTAATTGCTTCTAAATATATAAATATAGCATTCTTTTAGAAGTTTAGAACAAACTAATTAAGGAAATAGTATCATGTATTAGCACTTAGAGAATAAACAAAAAATTACACTCTAAATATCTCATCCATGCTGACAAAATATCAGGTGCTTGTATCATTCTTCTTTGCTTATATAGCTTAGTATTCAATATTATCCTCAAAGATCTTTATGAAAAACCCCTATCCATCTGATAGGATCTCAGCAACTGTAACCAAAGTGTAGAATCCCTTCTCCGCATCTTCATCATCAGTTTTCTGTCGAGCAATACACAATCTGAGCCTCCTTGTAACGGAAGACAAGATTGAGATTATAGATGGAAGATTTAAACAGAGTTACCTCCAATTATGATTTAAATGTTTTTATTGTGTAAATATTTTTAATTTGTCAATACACATAATGTAATGACCGACTGGTTGCTTTAAGCTCAAAGCTTCTAATGAATCGTTCAACGGTTTGAGGCGTTGAGTAGCTTCACATTATGTGTTATGACCTACACGTGCGGTTGATTTCGGTTTTCAGGAAGTTCTAGTTGATTTGAAAAAATAATTCTCAATTTGGAAGTTTTAAGTTGGAAGAGTTGACCAAGGTTTGATTTTTGAGTAACCGACATAGGAATCGAAATTTAAAGGTTCCAATAGGTTCGTATGATATTTTGGACTTGGTCGTACGTTCGGGTTGAGTATCGGATGGTCCGGGAGCATTTCAACACTTAATGTTGAAAGGTGGCACTTTGAAGGTTTTAGAATATCCTAAGTTTGATTTGAAGTGGACTTTGGTGTTATAGATGTCTATTTGAGACTTATTGGTGTGATTCGAGTCCATACAAAGTGATGATCTGATTGTTTGAAAGCTGTTGATGATCTTGTTGAACTCTTGCACAGAAGATTAGGGCACGCAAGCTTCTCTCTTCTGAATAAACTAATTTAGAAGGTCGTGGTCCGTGGTCTACCCATATCAAAGTTCAAAGTACATAAAGTGTGTGATTCCTGTGCTAGAGGAAAGCATGTGAAGTCCTCTTTTAAGTCTAAAAATGATGTTAGCACCTCAAAGCCACTAGATCTTCTGCATATAGATTTATGTGGCCTTATGAGAGTGTAAAGCAGGGGAGGAAAAATATAAATTTCTGATAGTCGATGACTACTCCAGATTCACATGGACTATATTTCTTAGAACAAAAGATAAAACCTTTGAGGTATTTCTGGCTTTTGTGAAGAAAATCTATTTGAAGATGGAGTCTAGAGTCGCATGTATTAGATCATATCATGGAGTAGAATTTGACAATGCCAAATTTGATGAGTTCTAAAATGATAATACATTACTCACAACTTCTCGGCTCCAAGAACTCCCAGCAAAATGGAGTTGTGGAGAGAAAAAGCACAACTCTTGAATAAAAGGCAAGAACAATGATGATCGGCAGTGAGATTGCAAAGAACTTCTGGGCTGAAGCTGTCAACACTGCCTGCTAATTGGTGAGCAGGTGCATGATCAGATATCTCTTGAACAAAACCCCATATGAATTGTTGAATGGAAGAAAACGCAAGATGACTCACCTAAGAAAATTTGGATGCAAATGCTATGTTCTCAACAATGGAAAGGATCAGCTTGGTAAATTTGATGCCAAGAGTGATAAAGGAATCTTTCTGGGGTATTCTTCTCAAAGCAAAGCTTACAAGATATATAACAAGTAGACTTAATATGTCCAGGAAAGCTTTCATATTATCTTTGATGAGTCATATCCCTCCTATGAGAAAAGTGCCAAGGATGATCAAGATGGAGAGGCCTTACTGGTTCTCAATGAAGTCATTGACATGACCAATGGAAATGCAGATATGATGAGCGATGTGACAGAGCGAAGTGGAGACTGTACTGCCATTTCTTCAAGGAAACCAGGTACCTCAATTACAACCACTGAAGCTGAAGAAAGAGTGGTTGATGCAGTGCAGGGTACTGCACAAGTACCCAAGAGAAGAACACAAGGGAACCATTTAGATATACCTAGCTTCTCTATAAATGAACCTCAAATGCCCAACTAGAAACACAAAAACTCTCATCCTCTTGACATCATAGTTACCCCTCTAGATTCTGGAGTGCAAACTAGATCAAAAGCCTGAAATTTCCTTGCCTACTCAATCTTTCTTTCCCAAATAGAACCCAAAAATATCAAGAAAACCTTGAAATATGCAGATTGGATTACAGCTTTGCAAGATGAGTTGCATCAGTTCGAACGTAACAATGTATGGCACCTGGTACCTAGACCCTCATATCGAACCATTATAGGAACCAGGTGGGTATTAAGAAATAAACTTTATGAACATGGAAGCACTATACGGAATAAGGCCAGGCTAGTGGTTCAGGGATACAATCAGGAGGAAGGGATTGATTATGATGAGATGTTCTCTCCAGTTGCTCGCATGGAAGCTATTAGAATCCTAACCACTTTTGTATCTCATAATTAACTTTGTTCCAAAAACATGTCAAGAGTGCATTTCTGAATGGACTTCTTAAGAAAGAAGTCTATGTAAAGCAACCTCCAGGATTTGAATGTCATGAACACCCTGAATATGTGTTTAAACTGGACAAAATATTGTATGGGTTGAAGTAAACTCCTTAAGCTTGGTATGAAAGGCTATCAAAGTTCCTCGTAGAACATAGTTTTCCAAGAGGGAAAATTAACAACACCTTGTTTCTAAAGAAACGGGAAGGAACCTGCTCATTGTTCAGGTCTATGTTGATGATATCATTTTTGGGGAAACAACTGATTCTCTATGTGAAGAATTTGCAAAACTCATGGGAAGTGTATATTAAATGAGCATGATGTGGAGTTAAATTTCTTCTTGGGTCTTCAAGTGAAACATTCCACGAAGGGTACATTCATTTGTCAGCAGAAATACATATCAAGGAGATCTTGAAGAGATTTGATATGGAAGTATCAAAAGTGATAGACACTCCCATTGCTACGCCTATTCAACTAGACATGGATGAAATTGGATCTCCTATGAATCAAACTATGTATAGAGGCATTATTGGGTCTCTTTTCTATCTCATTGCCAGCAAACCCGATATTATCTTTAGTGTGGGGCTATGTGCAAGGTTTTAATCAAATCCCAAGGAATCTCATCTGAAGGCTATCAAAATAATTTTGAGATACCTTAAGGGAACACAAAACCTGGTCTTGTATTAACCCTCAGGTGACAATTTTAATCATATTGGGTATGCTGATGCTAATTATGCAGATTATCTTATAGATAGGAAAAGTAATTCTAGAATGGCTCACTTTCTAAGAGCATGTCACACATCCTAGGCTACAAGGAAGCAGAACTCAGTGTCTTTTTCAATAGCTGAAGCAGAATATGTAGTTGTAGCCTCCTGCTTTGCTTATCTTCTATAGATTAAACAATAACTGGAAGATTTTGGAGTATTTACTATTTTTGTGCCTCTTCTATATGATAACACCAGTGCACTCAATATGGCTAAGAATCAAGTTCAACACAAAAGAACCAAGCACATTGATGTGAGACATCATTTTCTGAGGGACAATGTAGAGAAAAGGTTGATCTGTATGAAGATCTACAGCATAGAAGACCAAATTGTAGATATCTTCACCAAAGCATTGAATAGGGAAATTTTGAAAGAAACAAGGTGAAGCTGGGGCTACTCAAGCCTAATTGAGAACCTGATTCCCCATCAGTTGGCTATGAAAATCACCTTCAGGTAAAATTAGCTAAAGTGTTTTCTGGCCAAGTCTAACTCACTTTAATGCCGTTGTAGGTAAACACACATGATAATTATAGAAGTTGTAGATGCATATGGGTGGTGAAAGAGGATTGAAATTTTCAATGACAGGTCAAGAACCTAGTTCTTGTACCAAAGGTTAGTAGCTCTATGCATTCTTTAATACACGTCTTAAAAAGGTACAAATATCAACTGCTATGTCATCTAACTTTTCATAACTCTATTGTCACGTCCTTTCACCTCAAATTATTCCATCTCCCTCTGAAACGTTACAACTCTCTAAGCACAACTGCCATTTCAAAAAAGGTTCCTATCGCTCTCTTCATAATTATCCTCTCTCATTAAAAACCCTCTCCCTTCTTCAAAAATCGTAGTCCTCCATTAGAACCTCTCCAAAGAATTTTCTCTCTATCTCTTCAATGGCTGACACAAAATCTAAAATTCCTACCTCAGTCATCACTAAAATGGAAAAACCCATTGAGTCCTCCGTTCCCGATGAGTCCTCAGTAACCATCCCTGAAATTACCCCTAGCCTAGATTTTGTATCACCCTCCACTTCTTAGGCGAGTATCTTAGAAACCCCTAAAGTCATTGATCCTTCTTCTCTATCCTCTGAGTTTCCCATTGATCAAAAGAAAAGTGGAGAACAAGGTAAAAGTTATGAGGTTGCAGAGGTTTCCGCATTGTTGCTTCAGATTCTATGGTGGCCATGGAGCCTATTAAGGCTGAAAATATCGCGACCATCTTTGTGGTATCTACTGATGGAGTCTTACATGAGATAATTTCTGGTGCTTCTATGTCTCAGAGTAATGAGACACAGAGTCTGGGGGAGAAGGAGCCATGGTGGCTGTTGAAGGCTCTGCACCAGTAGAAACTACTTGGCCCTCTTGTGAGGAACCTAACCCCTCTCTAGAGAAAACAGGTCAGGAACTCACTCCTAGGCCAGTTCTGCTCCTGCATCTTCTCCTCTATTTTTTTGAGCCCTTGGACATTCTAGTCCCTGAGATGAGGTCTAGTGATGAGGAGTATCAAGATAACACTCCTCTTGATGCTTTCATAGTCAAGCAAAGGGTAGGGATCACTCCTGAGTCATGTACTAAGTGACCTACCACTAGGCTGCAAGCAAATATAGCTTATGACTCTGCCCTTCAAAAGAGCTGGAAGAGTAGTAAGAAGAAAAAGAGAAGAGTGGTAAAAGATAATAAAATAATGTGTGATAAGGCTATCCCTATGGTGGAAGTTGAGGAGGAAAAAATAGAGGAACCTAGTTCCTTAGTGAGAATGTCCAAGAGGAAGAATCAATCTCCTTCAGCAGAGAATGTTACAACCCCCAGTTAAAAATTGAAGGATGTTGGGAGTGAGCTCTCAGTTTCCGATGAGGATGTATTTTTCAAGTCTAAGGGAAAAGCAAAATCAAGTGGTATGAAGTCTAGCAAGAGAAAGTTAGAACCCGTTAAGGAACCTGGTTCTGTGAAAAAGATGAGGAGTGAAATTAGTTCTGCTTCAGAACGATTAAGGCACCAAAAGGTCATGCTGGGTCACACTTTTGACCTAGCAATTTCTGATATGGCTGGTATGAGACAAGTTTTTGTAATGGTTGAGTTTCAACGGTAGGAGCATCTGTTCCAAATGGATGCACCCAAAGTGTATAAGGATGAGGTTCTAAGCTTTTATGCCAACCTCTTTCCTGTTGATATCGACCATATTTGTGCCTTGGTGAATGAGGTGGACATTGTGTTTGAGGTGAGTCTGCTTGGGGATATTCTTAAAGTCCCTACGGTTGGTATCTCTAATATGAAAGATGCATGTGGGTCTAACTTTTTGAATGTTGTGGCAAAGTATAATGCGAACCATAAGGGGGACCAGATTCACAAGAAGGCACTACTCCCTATTTACAAGTTGCTCTTTGAGTTGGTGAATAAAGTTTTGTTACCCCGTGCTTTGAGGAGGTCTGTGACTTCCAAGTCTGACTTGTTTCTAGTGGAGCAACTGGATGGATTTAACCCTATGAACTTGCATGCTATCATGATCGAACATATGTAGAAAGTACCAAATTTCAAGGATGGCAGTCATGGTCTTCCAAATGGGTTTCTTCTTATGAAAGGGTTTACGTTTTTCAAGGTGCCACTGGGGCAAGGCAAGGTAGGAACCAAGAAGCAGACATTCTCTCAAAAAGATTTGGAAGAATGTGAGTGCATCGAGAAGAATGGGGTGTTAGGCAGTACATCAATAATCTCACAAGTCATCAATGCTCAAAATAGTGCAACTGAGGAAATTCGAAGGTTGAAGGTTCAAAATGCAATCTTTGAAGGTCAGCAAGCCCAAGGGCCCCAAAGTCCAATAAGGAAGTGGTTTGTTTGACAAAAGAAAATGTTGATCTTAGGGCACAATTGGAGAACCTGAAAGCAGAACTGCTCAATAAGAAAAAGTCGGTCAATGCCTGAATAGACCTAGTTCTCCAAACTCTTGCTGCAGCTTCCAAGCCCTCTACGTCTAGTGCCCCCTAAGAAACCCTTTCAGTGACCAGTTTCTGGATTGTCTTTTTGTTATTTTACTAACTTGGTAGTTGTGTTGTTTCTTTTGTTTTGATGTGGATAGGATGTATCAGTACTGCTCCCAATTTCAATAGTCCAATCTTGCCTATGCTTTATAAGCAAAGGCATATGAAATTTGTATATAAAAACTATCCTTTTTTTGTTATCTAAATGCTTGTATTCTCTATTTCTGTTCTCTATCATGTTGTGTGCACATATGCGGCATAGCTAGGCCGTACTTCTTTATGTTGTTTGCCTGCTTATGTATTTTTAATGATGCCAAAATGGGGAAGTATAACTGTAAAAGGGATCTGATTAATGAGGGAAGCATAAAGTCGGGGGGAACTTGTGAAGTTCATGTTACATCATCAGGTTATTTCTGCTCTATGTATATGTTATCAATGTCTAATTTTATCATCATTAAAAAGGGGGAAATTGATGGGTTTTCAATGTCTTTGCCTTATGTTTTGATTATCTAACAAACTTACTTTCAAGAACCAGATAGGGAACCTGACATACTTGGTACACATTGTTAATGAACAGATTCCAGCCTAAACTCCAGCTAATGTGAACTGTTGTAAGTGAAGAGAATAGAGAAATAAGACAGGGACCTCATCCCTTGTGTTACCCTGACAGCAGTACGAAAGTCAAGTGTGCACAGCTGGAAAGTACTGCCACAAAAACAGTTTACACAGTGCAGCAGTTATGCATTCACTTGTCCTTTGACCAACCAAGTGCTTACATCATTCATGTGGTGTCATCAAAGGTCTATTAACAAGTGTATTACAACAAAAACATCACTTGAATACTTGAGAATTTACTTCAAGCATTCCAGCCTTCTGCAATAGTGAACTTAATTCTCAAGAGCTTGAAGAACAAAGTTAAACGCTACTACGGACTAGTTCCTAAATCTAGTATTTCGTTGTCCTTAGTTGAGTTGTAACTTTGTGATTGTTCTTATTGTAATTCCTTAATCGCTTAGCTAGAAGCGTTGCTTAGGAACCCCCTATGTAAAATCATAAACCCCTTGTGATTGTATCGTGACTAGAGTTAGTCATGAGTTGAAGTCTTTGTAATAGGTATATTACAAAGTAGCTTGTAATAGGTGTATTACAAGTTAGTGAGGGATTAAGAGTTTAATTTTCAGATTGTATAGGTTGTAATCTCAAAGTTTCTCATAGTAAAGTTGAAATCCTACCAGTGTAGGTCATGGTTTTTTATCCCCTTGAGTAGGGATTTTTTCACGTAAAACTCATGTCTTATTTACTTACTATTTTATTAGTATTCCTAGAGGAAACTCATAGAGGATCGTGTAGTCTATAGTTTGGTGGACTCATGTGACGACCCAAAGGGTCATCACCTGCTTTTAGTTGAATTATGTGTTTCTAAGGCCTTTAAAACCTCATTTATTATCACCTTGATTTGCGTGCGCAGTCCGGCCACGTAGCCCAAAAGCTTAAGTATGAAATTTTGTGAAAAATACTAAGTTTTGATGTTAAAATGAATAAATTTGATTTTGGTCAATATTTTTGTCAAACGAACCCGTACCCGTACCCGTAATTTGATGGTCCCAGAGAGTACGTAAGAAAAAATGGGACGTGGGCGTACGCTCAGAATTGAATTCGGAGGTCCCAAGCCCGAGAAATAAATTTTGTTTAGAAAAAATATTTTCCAGAAATGTTTAAGAAAATTGGAAATGAAATTTGATTATAAAGCGATCGTATCGGACCCGTATATTGGTTCCGGTGCCCGGTACAGGTCTTATATATGGTTTAAGTCCTTTCTGTAAAATTTGGTTAAAATCGGACGTCGTTTGACGTGATTCGGACTTGAAAATCCTAAATTTGAAACTTGATGAAGTTTTTGAAAAAAAAAACTCTTGATTTTGAGGTTTGATTCATTGTTTTTGAGGTTATTTAGGCGATTCGATCGCACGGATAAGTTTGTATGATGTTTTTGAGTTAATACATATGTTTGGTTAGGAGCCCCGAGGGCTCGGGTGTGTTTCAGATGTGTTTCGGGAAGATTTGAACTTAGGAAATTGTTGCAAATTTTCTGCTATTAGTGCCCAGTGATTTTACCTTTCGCGTTCGAGTGGTCCCTCTCGCGAACACATAAGGCAAAGATCCCAGGTGCCATTTTGCTTCTTCGCGAACACGGAGGTTGAGACACCAATGCGAAGCTTAGGGGGGAGACCCTTCATGAATGCGTCCTTCCACTCGCGAACGCGTAGGGTTCAGGGGAGGAGCCACCAAATTTGTTCATCGGAAATGCAGCTCTTTTCATGCGAATGCGAGGGCTTGAGGAGATTACTCTCCGCGAACGCGAGCCCCTTTACGGGAATGCGAAGGTCTGTGGGCCTGACACATCGCGAACGCATTGAGTCTGTCGCAAATGCGAAGAAGGTTTTTGCCCAGTTATTTTAAAAGCCCCAAAACAGAATACTTACGAGATTTTACCAAAATTTCACAAACTCTTTCTTCTCCAAAGTTCTAGGGTTTTTAAAGCACTTCTTCATCAAAACTTTTTGGGTAAGTAATCTTTGACTTGTTTTCTTCATTTTCCATTAACACCCATCAGACACCTATTTTAAATGAATTCTGTGCTTCAGAGGCGTTGAAAACTCATTTAGGATCGCCTCAATTTGCGTGCACAATCCGGGCGCGTAGCCGGAAATTTTAAATATAAAATTCTGTGAAAAATTCTAAATTTTGATATTAAAATGAATAAATTTGACTTTGGTCAAATTTTTTAGGTAAATGGACCCGGACCCATGATTTGACGGTCCTAGAGGGTCCGTAGGAAAATACGGGACTAGGGCGTATGCCCAGAATCGAATTTCGAGGTCCCGAGCCCGAGTTAAAAGAAATTATTTTTCTAAAATTGTTAAGGAAAATTGAGGTGATGTTTGATTAGGACGTGTCGGTATCGGGACCGTATTTTGGTTCCGGTGCCCGGTACAGATCTTATACATGTTTTAAGTCCTTTCTATAGTGTTTGGTTAAAGTCGGACATCGTTTGACGTGTTTCGGACTTAAAGTTCTAAATTTGAAACTTAATGAAGTTTGAGGAAAAATCATGATTTTGAGGTTTGATTCCTTATTTTTGAGGTTAATTGGGCAATTTAATCGCACAGATAAGTTCGTATGATGTTGTTGAGTTAGTACATGTGTTTGGTTAGGAGCCTCGAGGGCTCGGGAGTGTTTCGGAGTGGTTTTTGACTTAGAAAGATTGCAAAAAATCTGCAACAGGTGCCCAGGCCTGTTGCTCTTCGCGATCGCGTAGTCACTTCCGCGATCACGTAAGGTAAAATGGGGACAGGGGATTTTTGTTCAACGCGAACGCGAGGTAAGGACCGCGAACGCGGAGCACTGGGGGGTTGCTCTGCGTGAATGCGGCCCACGTCTCGCAAACGCATAAGGTAAATGGGGGCTAGTATGGAGTTTATCTTTTTCCTCTACGCGAACACGTTCCTATGCCCACAAAAGCGAAGGCCAGGGGGGCCAACCCTTCGCGAACGCGTAAGAGGTATCGCGATCGCATAATCCTGTATAAGGCTACTCTTCATGAACACGTAAGAGGTATCGCGATCGCATAAGCCTGTGTAAGGCTGCTCTTCACGAATGCGAGGGACCCACCCGTCACGAACGCGATGAAGTTCTGCCCAGCGATTAAAAATAGTAGCTTAACTGAGAATTTTTCAAACTTTCATAACTTCTTCATCTTAACTCAAAATTGGGCAATTTTTGAAAGAGGATTTCACCACAAACTCATAGGTATGTAATCTTAGACTAGTTTTATTTCATTTTCATCAACGTCTATTGAATTTCTAGGTCTAAAACATGTGATTTAAGATAGAAAATTTGGCATTTGGGTAGAGTTAGGGCTTTTTGATTTTTTTTTGATTTAGACCTTGTTTTGGGGGTCGAATTTGAAAATAAATTGCATATTTGGACTCGTGGGTGAACGGGGGATTTGTTTTTGGTCTGAAACTCAGGTTTTGACTTAGTGGGCCCGGGGTTGATTTTTGAGTTCTGGGAAAAATGATGAAAAAGTTATAATTAGGCATTGGGTTCGAATTATTTAGCATTATTTGATGTTATGAAGTCATTTGTGTATAGATGCAATTTTTTGGGAGCCGAATTCAAAAGGAAAGGCGGTTGTTGAGGATTGAGTTGGCCGCTGAAGTTCGATGTAAGTGTTTGGTCTAACCCTAGCTTGAGGGACTAGGAGTTGAGTCCTATTTGTTAATTGCTTCTTGTTGAATACGACATATAGGCATGGTGATGAGTATCTATACATTGGTGTCTAGCATGACCGTGAGTCTTTAAATTGTGAATATCTTGATTTTGTTGTATTTCTCTTGCCTTGGTGATGATTCCTATTTGTTGTGAAAAGCTTGTGAAAGGAAATTGTGACCTATGAAC
This sequence comes from Nicotiana glauca, assembly GCA_026770625.1. Taxonomy (NCBI): domain Eukaryota; kingdom Viridiplantae; phylum Streptophyta; class Magnoliopsida; order Solanales; family Solanaceae; genus Nicotiana; species Nicotiana glauca. The sequence continues at coordinate 133,177 of MU664945.1, forward strand.
AACGAGGAGCATTGACTTGAGTTATTTTACAATTGTGAACGTATATGAAATGGTTGAACCCTTTGGAGCATTGGCTCAAGTGGTAAAGTGAGTTATGAAATAAAAGTGGAAGTAAGAGAAAGAGTATTTAAATTGTTCCCTTGCCGGGATATTGTTTTTATTGATTATTCTCCCTTGCCGGGACGTTGAGATTATTTATATTGTTCCCTTGCCGGAATTTAATTGTTTAACTGTGTTCCCTTGTCGGGATTTCTATTATTATTTTGTTTATTCCTTTGCCTCTTGTTTTTGATTGTTTGCTTGGGTGAGGAAGAGTGTTAAAGCACGAAGGGTGATGCCATGCATTGTTTTCTTATTGTAAGGAAAGAGTGTAAAGCACGAAGGGTGATGTCGTGCCTTGTTTGCTTATTATGAGGAAAGACATTAAAGCACGAAGGGTAACGCCGTGCCGCACGATGTACCATTTTGTGCCGATTATATTGATTATATGTGAGGAAAGAGAGAAAAAGCACGAAGGGTGATGCCGTGCATATTTGTTATATCATTTCTTGGCGAGGATGAGAGTAAAAGCACGAAGGGTGATGCCGTGCACTTGTTGCCTTCTGTTTCTTTATTAATGTCTGAGTTGTGCAATTTCCTTTGTTAGTGGACAACTTTTACTTGAAATTGTCATTTTCCCCATAACATGCTCCCCCTCCCATATTGATTACTTGTCTCTGTATCTCGATTTCGCTGTATATGTATATATAATATCACTGGTTTATGTGGTAGTCCGGTCTAGCCTCGTTACTACTTCGTTGAGGTTAGGCTAGGCACTTACCAGCACATGAGGTCGGTTGTGCTGATGCTATACCCTGTGCTCTTCTGCACATATCCAGGTGTCAGAGCAGCTTACGGTGTGCAGCAGTAGTCAGGGAGCTGACCTTCAGTGCACGAGACTCCGAGGTAGCCTTGCTAGCGTCCGCAGGCCCGATATCTCTTCTTTCAGTTTTCATGTTCTGTTGAAATTTGTATTCGAGACAGACTATGTCCTTTATTTCAAACTCTTATTTGTAGTAATCCTAGACAGTCCGTGTATTGTTATGACACCAGGTGCTGGGTGGAGACTTGTATTGGTTTTCTAGACGCTGTTTCTATATCTAGTTCAGACTTCCGCTAAATTTTACTTTTCAATGTCTTTTAATTGCTTATTCATTGATAATTTAACTGTTTAATCATGTATAAGACAAGATGGATTAATGTTTGCGAAGGTTCTTGGCTTGCCTAGCTTCCACGAGTAGGCGCCATCACGACCCCCGAGGGTAGAAAATTCGGGTCGTGACAATATTTCTAGGCCTAAATCATGTGAATAAGGGTAGAAAATTAGGGATTGGGGTAGAACTAGGGCTTTTGATTAACTATGATTTAAACCTTGTTGTGGGATCGAATTTTGAAAATAATTATATATTTGGCTCATGGGTTAATGTGTGATTTGATTTTGGTCCGAACCTCATGTTTTGACCAAGCGGGCCCGGGGTTGATTTTTAGGTTTTTGAGAAGAATGATTGGAAAGCTATAATTAGGCATTAGATTCTAATTGTTTAGCATTATTTGATGTTATGAAGTCATTTATGTATAAATACGATTGTGTTGGAGCCTAATTCAAAAGGAAAGGCGGCTTTTGAGGATTGAGTTGGCCGTGGAAGTTTGAGGTAAGTGTTTGGTCTAACCTTAGCTTGAGGGATTAGGAGTTGTGTCCTATTTGCTATTTGTTTCTTCTTGAATACGACGTATAGGCATGGTTACGATTATCTATACGTTGGTGTCAAGCATGACCATGAGTCTTATATTGTGATTTTCATGACTTTGCTGTATTATTCATGCCTTGGTGAGTATTTCTATTTGTTGTGTAAAGTTGTGGAAAGAATTGTGACTTATGAACATTGAGGAGCATTTGCTCCAGTTGTAGAACGAATTGCGGAAGTATAAGTGATAATTGAACCTCTAGAGCATTTGCTCGAGTTGTGAAGTAATTGTTAAGTAAGAGTGAGAAAGAGAAGAGATTATTATGTTGCCCCCTTGACGGGCTATTGTTGAGTTGTGGTTCCCTTGCATCGTGTTCTTAATTGATATTTCGGATCCTTAGGTTAATGATTCTTTGTCTTGAGTAAGGACTATAGTTATAGCTGAGGTAGTTAGGTGTTGTAATAGGTTTGGTTATAGCTGAGGTAGTTAGGTATAGTAACAAGTTTGGTTATAGTTGTGGTAGTTAGATGTTGTAACAGGTTTGTTACAACTGTGGTAGTTAAATGTTAGAACAAGTTTGGTTATAGTTGTTTTTCCCTTACTGAGATGGTGTAGACCTTTTGATCCCTTGTCAGGGCTTTCGTTATAATTGTAAATATTATATATTGATCGGGTTGCACGCCGCAACAATATTATATATGTATCGGGTTGCACGCCGCAATAATATTATATATCGATCGGGTTGCATGCCACAACTATATTATACATGGATCGATTTTCACACCGCAACAATACTATATATGGATCGGGTTGCACGCCACAATAATATTATATACGGATCGGGTTGCACGCCACAATAATATTATATGCGGATCGGGTTGCACGCCGCAACAATATTATATATGGATCAGGTTGCATGCCGCGACAATATTATATGGGAGCGGGTGTTACGCCTACCATGAGATATAATAAAATGGGAGTGGGTGGCACGCCTGCCACGGGATACAGGAAGTGGGATTGGATTGCACGCCTATCTGCATTTGTTTTCCTTATTCTTACTAGTGTTTAGATTTTGATTCCTTTATAGTTCTCTTGATATTCCGTTTTTACCTGTTAATCCCCGAAGCATGTTTTCCCCTCTCATCATTACTTGCTTGTACCTGTTTTACTTTTAGTTGTATATTATATAACTGCACAGGTTTATTTGATGGTCTGGTCCTAGCCTCGTCACTGCTTCGTCGAGGTTAGGCTAGGCACTTACCAGCACATGGGGTCGGTTGTGCTGATACTGCACTCTACACTCTTTTGTATAAACCCCAGTGTTGAAGACTTCGGACCGCGGTGGGATTACTGATTTTTGCTCATCAGGCGACCCGAGGTAGTCCTGCAAGCGTCCGCAGGCCTTGGCGTCTTCTTCTATCTACTATTCCTGTTTCATTTCCCCTTATATTCCAGAATAGTGTGTTATTATTTTTCAGACTTTGTATGTAGTAAATCTTAGACTGTTTGTGATACTGTGACACCAGATTTTGGGTGGTTAAGGATTAAGTATTTGTATTAGATATAGTTTTCATATATTTTATCGTTGTCTTCCGCTTGAATTTAAATTTTCGCTGTTATCATGTTATCGCTTTATAATTGTTAAAAAGAAATAATTGGTTAATGAAGTAATTGAATCAAAGGTTTGGCTTGTCTAGCTCACATTAGTAGGCGCCATCACGTGGGTGGAAAATTCGGGTCGTGAAAACTAATATAAACTATCAACTTTCCTTTACTATTTACGACTTCAAAATCAAATAAAATTTTTGTTAGTAAATTTTTTCTTATTTGAACTGCATAGGAAGTCCTTATCTTTTTTTATTATAAAATTATAACTGCAATCCAAAATTAGGTGTTTAAACATATTAAAATTTTTTTCCCCTAAAGAAAGTTGTGTTTACGTATCCATTTTAGTTTCCAAGTCGCTTGAACATAATTTGACGGCAAATATGATGAATCTGTATTTAACTTTGACAGTGTATTGAAAAAAAACTGAATTAAAGATGACGTCACATGACATGTAGACCGGTCAAAGGGTCCACAATTAATAATTGGAAGATGTGAGAAGAAGGACTCAAAATAGGTATGGAATGCAAAATAGATACGTGTACCGTACCTATTCTTAAAGAATTCATAAGAAATGAACCCAGTGATAAAAGATACGGGAAGAGAAGATTATACAGGTACGAGAAGCAGCTTCGATACGAGTCCCGTGCCAATTCGAATCATTTAGCCAATGTATC